>VDFB02042865.1:0-15117 GCA_007258455.2 Sequoia sempervirens
CATCCATTCATAGCTTGACAAGTGGCATCATGCCATTGGATGAATGTTAGTCCCACATTGTTCAAATTTGGACATTCATCCATCTTGACATTCTATAAATGAAAGGCTCATATCTTCATTTCATCATCCACAAAATATGCAAAGTTATTATGCTAAAATACTTAGCCATTTCATCCATAAATCTTGAGTTCTTAGCTAGGTTTTTGTAGATTTTAGCTTGGAGCTCTCATCCTTCATCAACAAAAGTGGATCAATCATCATCAACATCTCAATCTTGCATCTTAGGAATTGGGAAAGGGCCAATTTTCACATCAAATTGGCACTAATTCCCCATGGGATCATGTGTTTTCTTTTCTAATTAGGATTGAATCAATATTTCATTGTTTCATTGTGTTCTTTGTTATTTTCTTTCCTATTTTGAAGTTGTAAATGGATTTCATGGGGAATCCTTGTTTTGGCTTGAAATTCCTTGTTTAACTCGTTTATTCGTATTGTTTTGCAGGTACCAAGGTTGGGGTTCGCACACCTTGGTCGGCCTCGATGGGTCGATGATTCCGACTAGATGTTTTACTGCCGCCAGGATCGGCTCATGCAGGGGCGGGAGCACATTATGCTCGAGAGGTACTTGCTCGGGCGTGTGCAGCGTCAGTTCAGAGAGTTGCATGATCGGCCTGATAAAAACTATGTAGCCGTCTTTGCTCGCAGCATAACACAAGTGTCATGGGGATGGTACATTCCTGCCTCAGAGACAGTTGACAGTTTTAGGCACTTGGTAGCCCAACCGTGGGCTTATGATTAGGGTCTGACAGATCCAGGCACCACTCAGGCCTACAGGGACTGGTTCCAACCTCCACTTCATATGACTATTCTAGGTGAGGCCCTACATCTGCGTAGAGTTAGAGGCAGAGGGAGAGGACGAGGGCAAGGACATAGGGTTGAGATTCGACAGGATCGAGGTGTTACGATACTTTTTTGTGCCTTATGGGCTCATTTTTGATAGCCCCGATGGGCATTTTGTACTAATTGACACATATGTATAGTGATCCAATTTATTCTTTGTCGAGCGCACCAAAATATACTGATTACATTTTATTGCACATCTTTCAAAGTCAAAGCATTACTTTACACTGCATAACTAATAACTAGATGTTGATAGATCAATTACAATATAGTTTTTCATACATGTCTACCAAAGTATTTTGTCAAATAGTTCATTGCCTTGTTGCTATGGCTAAAAGCATAAAACAAGTGCTTTTGAACAAGCTATGGATGCTTGGAAAAAATCTATCAATAGCATAATAGCAAGCAATACTATAGATAAGGCAATGAACTGCTTCAAAAAAATGCTTGAAAGAAATGTGGTCTCATGGTGATGGAATGCCATGACATGCAAATTGCTATGGATTTTCATGCCATTCCATCACCATGAGACCATTTTTCTTTGAGGTATTTTTTCAAACAATTCATTGCCTTGTCTATGCTACCACATTTTTCGTACATGTTTACCAAAACATTTTATCAAGCAATTCACTTGCTTGTTGATATGGCTAAAAGCCTAAAATAGGTGCTTGCAAACAAGCTATGGATGCTTGGAAAAAATCTATCAAAGCATAATAAGAAGCAATAGCATAGACAAGTGATGCAGAGACAGGATACCCAAACTCACTCAACGTGTTAACTTGCCTTCAAGAGGCATCTAACAAGATTAAAACGATCTATTGGACCAATCCAAACTACCTCTTGACCAATGAGAAAATTACATTTGGGGACACTTGTCCTTCTGCTAAATATAAATCAACAAAAAAAAATTGCATTATGAAGTGTCAAGTTCATTTAACCTAGACATGCTAGCTTGGAACAATTTGATTGGTTGGAAGATGATGAGGCACCATCTCAGCGTGTTGGATGTCCCCTTTGATCTTGGCCTAAGGTAGACTTCAAGATATTTTTTCCATCTCATATTTTCAGCTTGGGGCAGACTTAAAGTTGTCTTTGCCATGTATGCTTTGAGCTGGGCCAACTTTACATTGTCTTTTCCATGTATTCTTTGAGTTGGGCAGACTTTACCTTTTTCTTGGACAAGCATTATTCAAGCCAAGGGCGGACTTGACAACAGTTTGGACATACCTTTTCTTTCCCAAGCAGACTTTCTAGATCATCTTTAACATTTTCCTTGACCATGGGCATGGTAGACTTTGCTTGTGCCTTGCCAAGATTGGGTGGACTTGCTCTTGACTTAGACATGTTGATTTTCCTTCTAAGCAAAAATTGAGAGATGTTATTGTAGATGGGAACAAAATGATCACATAGGCTTAGATGAGAAGTTTCTAAGCGTCACCGTGTCCAAGTATCATCATGCTAAAGTTTGCAGCCATTTTGCACTTCAGGCTCTTAAGGGATTCAGCCGGTTGAACATAGCTCGGAGGGATTCAGAGTGTTTGGGTGTGAAAGAGGACCATGCCTAGTGTAAACATACCCAGTCGAACACGTTGGAACAATTAGTTTGGTCACACGAGTTGCAGAACGAAAGTTGCACCACTTTGCAACTTTGCACTACTTGCATTTGACAACTTTTTCCCCAAGAGAAATATCACCGCCACAGGAAAACACCTTCAAGATAGTGAAAAATAAGAGAGGTTATTGTAGATGGGCACAACACGATCCCATAAGCTTAGACAAGAAGTTTCTAAGCATCACGGTGTCCGAGTAACATCATGCTAAAGTTTGTAGCCATTTTTCACTTTGGGCTCTTAAGGGATTCAACCAGTTGAACTTAGTTCGGAGGGATTCGACATGTTTGGGTGGGAAAGAGGATGATTCTTAGCATAAACGTACCCACTTGGATGCGTTAGAATAGTTATTTTGGTCACACGAGTTGTAAAACAAAAGTTGCACCACTTTGCAACTTTGCACTACTTGCATTTGACAACTTTTTCTCTAAGAGAAATCTCGCCGCCATAGGAAAACACCTTCGAGATAGTGAAAAATAAGAAATTTTATTGTAGATGGGAACAAAATGATCCCATAGGCATAGACGAAAATTTTCTAAGCGTCACGGTGTTCGAGTAATGTCATGCTAAAGTTTGTAGCCATTTTGCACTTCAGGCTCTTAAGGGATTTAGCTGATTGAACTTAGCTCGGAGGGATTCGACGTGTTTTGGTTTGAAAGAGGACCATACCTAGCGTAAAAATACCCACTCAGATGTGTTGGAATAGTTAGTTTGGTCAGACGAGTTGCAGAACGAAAGTTGCACCACTTTACAACTTTGCACTACTTGCATTTGACAACTTTTTCTCCAAGATAAATCTCACTGCCACAGGAAAACAACTTCGAGATAGAAAAAACTAAGAGAGGTTATTTTACATGGGAACAACACAATCCCATAGGATCATACAAGAAGTTTCTAAGTATCACAGTGTATGAGTAATGTCATGTTGAAGTTTGCAGTCATTTTGCACTTCGGGCTCTTAAGGGATTCAATCGGTTGAACTTAACTCGAAGGGATTCAACGTGTTTGGGTGTGAAAGAGGACCATTCCTAGTGTAAATGTACGCATTCGAATGCGTTGGAACAATTAGTTTGGTCACACGAGCTGCAAAACAAAAGTTGCACCACTTTGCAACTTTGCACTACTTGCATTTGACAACTTTTTCCCCAAGAGAAATCTCGCCGCCACAGGAAAACGCCTCTGAAAAAGCAAAAACTAAGAGAGGTTATTGTATATGTGCACAACATAATCCCAGAAGCTCAGATGAGAAGTTTCTAAGCATCACGGTGTCTGAGTATCATCATGCTGAAGTTTGCAGCCATTTTGCACTTTGGGCTCTTAAGGGATTCAGTCGGTTGAACTTAGCCTAGAGGGATTTGGCACGTTTGGGTGAAAAATAAGACCATTCCTAGCATAAACGTACCCACTCAGATGCATTGGAATAATTAGTTTGGTCACACGAGTTGCAGAACGAAAGTTGCACCACTTTACAACTTTGCACTACTTGTATTTGACAACTTTTTCCCTAAGAGAAGTCTCAGCGCCATAAGAAAATTCCTTTGAGATAGCAAAAACTAAGAGAGGTTATTGTAGATGGGTACAACAAAATCACATATAATCAAACAAGAAGTTTATAAGCATCACAGTGTTCGAGTAACATCATGCTGAAGTTTGCAGCCATTTTGCACTCTGGGCTCTTAAGGGATTCAGCCGGTTGAACTTAGCTCAGAGGGATTCAACGCATTTGGGTGTGAAAGAGGACCATGCCTAGTGTAAACATACCCACTCAGATGCATTGAAATAGTTAGTTTGGTTACACGAGTTGCAGAACGAAAGTTGCACCACTTTGCAACTTTACACTACTTAATAATTAGTGCTCCAATTGTAGGCATAAGGTGGAGGTGCTCCTGTGCCACTATATAATTTAACCATAATATAACTAAGCAATATGTGATATAATTTAACCATTATTCATTAAATTTTCAAACAATTTAACATGCACAAGACAAACAAATTATTTCGATTTTCAACTTCTATACATGAAATTATCCAATAATCAATTGTATCTCCATATACAAAAATGGCATCATCACCAACTCAAATTTTTTTTTACAAAGTGTGGCATATGCCAACTTAATATCTATTCATAATATACATGCCAAAATATCTATCTCATCCTAAACTATTGCTGGATAATCAAAATGGAGCCTCTTTCAAGCACTCTTTGGCTTTGAAGGTAACTGCACAAGAAAAATTCAAACCACAATTCAGATTAGTTATATTATATAATTTAAAATCAAATAATTAACATCAAAATCAATATACATTGAATTATAATTGAACTCTAAAATTGAAATCTTGATTACCTTGTATATATGCGTCTCTTCAAACCGTCATGAGTCCTAGAATATGCCCCTCTCAAAGAACCAATCATACTATATATGTGAACACAAAAAGATCAAATTCATAAAAGTTAGCATATAATTGTCTGTAATAGGAACATATTTACCAAACATAAAATAAAATAAACACATACCTCTTTAGACATCTCTTTATCTTTATCTCCTTTAGCTATTTCGACATCTCCTCCCTGAGGTGTTTCAACTCCTACTCCTTCAAGTGTTCCAACACCTACTCCTAGAAGAGGAAAATAAGACAAACATATAAGTTAATATATAATTTTGTTAATGAAAATCAAGTAGGGGAAACTAGGCCAATTAGGCCTCTCTTCCAAAGAGACACCTTCCCAAACACCTGCAATAAAGTCAAACACAATGGATAGTCATTAAATAGGTTACCAACCTTAATATTTCACAATTTTTAGAGCTCCAACCTAATGTAAAGTGGAAGGGGAAGCAACACCTTTTTCCAATAGCTTCTCTCAAATGCACACATCAACTTTACTATTCCTTCCAACAAGCAACTTGATCACCCAACTCAACTCACACACCCAGACATGTTTGAAGGACTCGGGGATTTTATGTACACTCTCAAAATGTCAAAACAAGACCAAATAACTTGAATTTACACTCAAAAACTCCCATTCTCTCATCACTCTTACACAAACCCATACAACTTTGCAACATTGCCAACTAGGGTAGTCAAAATAAAAACTTATTTAAGGCATTAACCAAATAATGAAATCAAGTTTTAGACTTCTAACATGATCCCCTACAAGTGCACAAATGCATAGGATCAAACTCAACAAATAGATGATTCAAAATATTAATTTTTCAAGCCACAAGAAGGCTTGATTTAGGCATGTGTATAGAACGTTTGACTACTGTAGACATGTAAAATATACTGATTGACATTGTGCATCTGATCCTGACTTACTAACATCATTTCTTCATGAATCATCCTTCGGTCTAACCATATAATCAAATCTCTTTATTTGATTAAATTCATCAATATTCCTCTCTTAATTGAATAAATCATTCTATCTAATTAAGTCAATTTCTCTGTTAATTAAATCAATCCTTCTGATCTAATTATCCCTATTTAATTAAATAATCAATTTATTTGATTAAATCTCTAAAGTCTATCCATTAAATTAAATAAATTAAAACCTTATTTGATTTAATCTAACAACATCTCTTTTAATTAAATAAATCAAAATCCTTATTTAATTATCCTCTCATCATATTCCTCTCTTATTTGATTTAAATAAATGCATAAATCTAAGTCAAATAGGTCACATCATCTAGCCCCTCTCATTAAATTAATTAACCCTTGATTAATTTAATCTCATCTCATGTCCCATCCTCTAGATAATGCAAGTTGCACATGAAAATAGATTTAATTCATTTATTAAATCTCTATTTTCCTCACAAGGCATCTTTTGGAATATTCTCTCAATTTGAATTCAAAAATTCCAAGTCAACATGTACATCCAACAAGGCAATAAATTCATCTTACATGTCCTTTGCCTTGAGCCAAGTGGCATTTATTGCATTTTCCCTTCCCTCTTACATGTCATTTCAACAAATTTGAAATTCAAATTTATGCATTTATTGGCACAAACCCCAAATCTTGCACATCCTCCATCCATTCATAGCTTGACAAGTGGCATCATGCCATTGGATGAATGTTAGTCCCACATTCTCAAATTTGGATATTCATCCATCTTGACATTCTATAAATAAAATACTCATATCCTCATTTCATCATCCACAATCTATGCAAAGTTACCATGCTAAAATACTTAGCCATTTCCATTCATCAATCTTGAGTTCTTAGTTAGGTTATTGCAGATTTTGGCTTGGAGCTCTCATCCTTCATCATCAAAGTGGATCAAATCTCGTCATCATATCAACATTGCATCATTGGAATTGGGAAAGGGGCCAATTTTCACATCAAATTGGCACCAATTCCCCCATGGGATCATGAGTTTGCACACCTAATTAGGATTCAATCTTTGTTTTATCATTTCATTTGTGTTCTTTAATATTTTATTCCTAGTTTGAATGTTGTAAATGGATTTCCTGGGGAATCCTTGTTTTGGCTTGCATTTCCTTGTTTAACTCGTTTATTATTGTTGTTTTGTAGGTACCAAGGTTGGGGTTCACACATTTGGCACTAGAAGGAGGGAAGCATCTCACTTTCAATCCGTTTTTCTCAAAAAAATCGTGTTTTCACTTACACACTAAAAATTCCAACGTTGGGAGCTCAACATCACTATTTTGGCACTGCTAACTCTTCAGCGTTGCTATATAGCACCGCTGGAATTTGAAATTGCGATGTTGGACTCGTCCCACCAAAACATTTGAATTTCAAACTCTGCCGCTGGACTCACCGACCTACACAAATTTTCAAAAAATATTAAAACTGTGACGCTGGACAAAAACTGCCACGCGGGGTGAAAATAGCGACGCAGTTGAGCTCTTTGTCCCGACATAGAGTAATGTTGGCTGGTAAGCGGAGCTCTAAGGGCACCACTGGGAAACCAAACTGCGACACAGTCACGAGTTGTGCCGCTAGAAAATAGTCAAAGGGAAAACTTTAATTTTAGGACGTGCTTTTGATTTATGATTAATTTATATTCTATTTTTTGGTTTTTAATTTTTGTGTTTTTCCAGAATCTAACTGGTTTTTCCTCCTTGTAGGTTGGAGATCGAAATCAAAAGGAGAAGCATGACAAGGATGTTCATCAAATCAAAGTGTTTTTAAACACTATAGTGTTTGCTTAACACTTTTTTCACAAAATTGTTATCTTTTTCTTCCTTAAGACACTAGTTTTCGTTTGGGCTTAAAAATAATTTTTCCATTTCTTGCAAAGGCTAAAACGAACTTTAGGATCACAACTTGATTTTTTTTTTTGGATTAACAATTGAACAAATATTTCTCACTTGTCATTTGGTGCTTAAAAAAAACTCACATTTTGCTTTGTGGATTTAAAAAGAACAAGTGTAACTTTGTTTGTTGTGAAGGCTTACTTGAACTAAAGGCATTGAAAAAGGACGTATGCGCTTCTCTCACGCTTTATAGCAATCTTGAGAATCAAAAGGCCTTCTTCATGACTTTGGGTTGAGACAAATCAATCACCTCCACACTTCAATTTGGGTTTAAAATTGAACAACATCTTGTGCGAGTGTGAGTGGGGGCATTTTCGCGTATATTCTCTCTCTTTGTTGCCATCAAAGATTGATCGAGTTACGAATTTTGTCTTTACTCGCTTTTGTTTATCCTAGAGGGCCCGCCTTGGGGAAAAAGTACTCACCCAAGGGAACGGCTCAATCGGTACCTAACACTCTGAACCTGAGAGTATTTCCAGCTGGGATATAAATGTGGATATTGGAAAAAACACCAATATCATGTGGTTGACTTTGACAAGATGGATCTGAAAGGGGACTCTTGCCACGTTGGGTCAACTCCTACAAATGGAAAGTCTGTATTAAAACCCATGTGCTAGAATTTTCCAAAATCCTTAATCTATTTGTTGGTGCAAGAATGGTCGTTTTGAAGCCGCCCCACACTTTTACGGTCTTCTAGTAGAAATGGAAAGCATGCCATGGGAGTTTCATGGGTGTTGATGCTTGGCTGCCCTGATTGACATTAATGAGTTGTGGAGGGGAGCCAGTGGGGTCAAGCATCTAATCATTTGCTAGAGATAAGCGTAGCTGGACTTTTCCAAGTGGGAATCCAACAAATATTGTCTTACACATCCATAGGGTTGTACTTATTCTTGGGTTACAAAATGCATTGCTTGATCGAAAACATCTTGAAAACAAACACTTAACATTTTTATCCAAATTTCAAACCCTTTTGGAGACAAATGCAATTCACTCAATCCATATGTTATTGCTTGCCCTTGGGATTTACATCCTTAGAGGTTCCTAAACATTGGATTACATCTTGATTTGTCTCCTTAAGTAAAAAAATAGGTAAACCCTTGCCTTAAGTTCATCAAGTTTCCACATAACATATCTTGTGGGATTTGAAGAAATTAAGACATTGGACATCTTAGTTTGAAAATTTAATCAAAGAAAGTGTTTTTGGTAAAATAAATCCATTAAAGCAAAGCTAAGCAAAATGAACCTTCATGTGTGTTGAAGACTCACCAAATTCTCAAAAAGTCCAAATCCCAAAAACAAAAGTCATTAGTTCAAAAATGTGTGTTCAAATCAAAACATTCTTTGGTCACAAAGGTCTATAGGAAGCATTTGCATGTTCTTCAATACCTAGGTCTAGGCAAACAAAGTGTTTTTTTTAGGTTCACCTTAGGATCAAAAGAAAATCAAAATCCTTTCATCCATCCTTCAAAATATCAAACATCATCTCACCATCACCTTTTGGAAAATCTTGAAAACACCATTATACTAGGCTTTGTGGCAAAATGAAAATTTAAGTGAACCCCAACCTTGGTACCTGCAAAACAACAAGAATAAACGATCTAAACCCCTAGTTTTCGTTTGAGTCAATTGCATTTGTCTCCAAAAGGGTTTGAAATTTGGATAAAAATGTAAAGTGTTTGTTTTCAAGATGTTTTCGATCAAGCAATGCATTTTGTAACCCAAGAATAAGTACAACCCTATGGATGTGTAAGACAATATTTGTTGGATTACCACTTGGAAAAGTCCAGCTACGCTTATCTCTAGTGAATGGTTAGATGCTTGACCCCACTGGCTCCCCTCGACGGCTCATTAACGTCAATCGGGGTAGCCAAGCATCAACACCCATGAAACTCCCATGGCATGCTTTCCATTTCTACTAAAAGACCGTAAAAGTGTGGGGCGGATTTAGAAAAAATGAGGATTCAATCTTTAAAGTTTTGATTAAAGTTCAGAAAAAATCTGTAATAACCTAATGATGTCAATCGATAAAATAAGAAGGATTTTATCGAAAGATTGAATCCTAATTAGGTGTGCAAACTCATGATCCCATGGGGGAATTGATGTCAATTTGATGTAAAAATTGGCCCTTTCCCAAATCCTATGATGTAATGTTGATTTGATGAAGAGATTTGATACACTTTGATGATGAAGGATAAGAGCTCCAAGCCAAAATCTGCAATAACCTAGCTAAGAACTCAAGATTGATGAATGGAAATGGCTAAGTATTTTAGCATGACCTAACTTTGCATGGATTGTGGATGATGAAATGAGGATATGAGCATTTTATTTATAGAATGTCAAGATGGATGAATGTCCAAATTTGAGCAATGTGGGACTAACCTTGTTTTTTGAGGATGTTTAAATGTGTGAACCCCAACCTTGGTACCTGCAAAACAACAAGAATAAACGAGTTAAAAAGGGAAATGCAAGCCAAAACAAGGATTCCCTATGAAATCCATTTACAACATTCAAACTAGGAATAACATATTAAAGAACACAAATGAAATGATAAAACAAAGATTGAATCCTAATTAGGTGTGCAAACTCATGATCCCATGGGGGAATTGGTGCCAATTTGATGTGAAAATTGGCCCTTTCCCAATTCCAATGATGCAATGTTGATTTGATGAAGAGATTTGATCCACTTTGATGATGAAGGATGAGAGCTCCAAGCCAAAATCTGCAATAACCTAGCTAAGAACTCAAGATTGATGAATGGAAATGGCTAAGTATTTTAGCATGGTAACTTTGCATGGATTGTGGATGATGAAATGAGGATATGAGCATTTTATTTATAGAATGTCAAGATGGATGAATGTCCAAATTTGAGAAATGTGGGACTAACATTCATCCAATGGCATGATTCCACTTGTCAAGCTATGAATGGATGGAGGATGTGCAAGATTTGGGGTTTGTGCCAATAAATGCATAAATTTGAATTTCAAATTTGTTGAAATGACATGTAAGAGGGAAGGGAAAATGCAATAAATGCCACTTGGCTCAAGACAAAGGACATGTAAGATGAATTTATTGCCTTGTTGGATGTACATGTTGACTTGGAATTTTTGAATTCAAATTGAGAGAATATTCCAAAAGATGCCCTTGTGAAGAAAATAGAGATTTAATAAATGAATTAAATCTATTTTCATGTGCAACTTGCATTATCTAGAGGATGGGACATGAGATGAGATTAAATTAATCAAGGGTTAATTAATTTAATGAGAGGGGCTAGATGATGTGACCTATTTGACTTAGATTTATGCATTTATTTAAATCAAATAAGAGAGGAATATGATGAGAGGCTAATTAAATAAGGATTTTGATTTATTTAATTAAAAGAGATGTTAGATTAAATCAAATAAGGTTTTAATTTATTTAATTTAATGGATAGACTTTAGAGATTTAATCAAATAAATTGATTATTTAATTAAATAGGGATAATTAGATCAGAGGGATTGATTTAATTAACAGAGAAATTGACTTAATTAGATAAAATGATTTATTCAATTAAGAGAGGAATATTGATGAATTTAATCAAATAAGGAGATTTGATTAAATGGTTAGACCGAGAGATGATTCAGGAAGAAATGATGTTAGTAAGTCAGGATCAGATGCACAATGTCAATCAGTATATTTTATGTGTCTATAGTAGTCAAACGTTCTATACACATGCCTAAATCAAGCCTTCTTGTGGCTTGAAAAATCAATATTTTGAATCATCTATTTGTGGAGTTTGATCCTATGCATTTGTGCACTTGTAGGGGATCTTGTTAGAAGTCTAAAACCTGATTTCATTATTTGGTTAATGCCTTAAATAAGTTTTTATTTTGACTACCCTAGTTGGCAATGTTGCAAAGTTGCATGGGTTTGTGTAAGAGTGATGAGAGAATGGGAGTTTTTGAGTGTAAATTCAAGTTATTTGGTCTTTTTTTGACATTTTGAGAGTGTACATTGCATCCCCGAGTCCTTCAAACATGTCTGGGTGTGTGAGTTGAGTTGGGCGATCAAGTTGCTTGTTGGAAGGAATAGTAAAGTTGATGTGTGCATTTGAGAGAAGCTATTGGAAAAAGGTGTTGCTTCCCTTGCCACTCTACATCAGGTTGGAGCTCTGAAAATTGTGAAATATTAAGGTTGGTAACCTATTTAATGACTATCCATTGTGTTTGACTTTATTGCAGGTGTTTGGGAAGGTGTCTCTTTGGAAGAGAGGCCTAATTGGCCTAGTTGCCCCTACTTGATTGTCATTAACAAAATTATATATTAACTTATATGTTTATCTTATTTTCCTCTTCTAGGAGTAGGTGTTGGAACACTTGAAGGAGTAGGAGTTGAAACACCTCAGGGAGGAGGTGTCGAAATAGCTGAAGGAGATAAAGATAAAGAGATGCCTAAAGAGGTATGTGTTTATTTTATTTTACAGTGTTTGGTAAATATGTTCCTATTATAGACAATTATATGCTAAATTTTATCAATTTGATGTTTTTGTGTTCACGTATATAGTATGATTGGTTCTTTGAGAGGGGCATATTCTAGGACTCATGACGGTTTGAAGAGACGCATATATACGAGGTGCAAAATGACTGCAAACTTCAACATGATGTTACTCAGACACTGTGACACTTAGAAACTTCTTGAATGATCATATGGAATCATGTTGTGCCCATCTAAAATAACCTCTCTAAGTTTTTGCTATCTCAAAGGCGTTTTCCTGTGGCGGTGAGATTTCTCTTAGAGAAAAAGTTGTCAAATGCAAGTAGTGCAAAGTTGTAAGGTGGTGCAACTTTCATTCTGCAATTCATGTGACCAAACTAAATATTCCAATGCATCTGAGTGGCTATGTTTATGCTAGGCATGGTACTCTTTCAAACCCAAACGTGTTGAATCCCTCTGAACTAAGTTCAATCAGCTAAATCCCTTAAGAGCCTGAACTGCAAAATGGCTACAAACTTCAACATGGCGTTACTCGAACATCGTGATGCTTAGAAACATTTTGTCTACACCTATGGGATCATTTTGTTCCCATCTACAATAAAATTTTTCAGTTTTCGCTATCTCGGAGGTGTTTTCCTATGGCGGCGAGATTTCTCTTAGAGAAAAAGTTGTCAAATGCAAGTAGTGCAAAGTTGCAAAGTGGTGCAAATTTCGTTCTACAACTCGTGTGACCAAAATAACTATTCTAACGCATCCAAGTGGGTACGTTTACGCTAGGCATCATCCTCTTTCACACCCAAATATGTCGAATCCCTCTGAACTAAGTTCAATCGATTGAATCCCTTAAGAGCCCAAAGTGAAAAATGACTGCAAAATTCAGCATGATGTTACTAGGACACTGTGATGCTTAGAAAATTCTCGTCTAAGCTTATGGGATCGTGTTGTGCCCATCTACAATAACCTCTCTTAGTTTTCACTATCTTGAAGGTGCTTTCCTATGGCGGCGATATTTCTCTTGGGGAAAAAGTTGTCAAATGGAAGTAGTGCAAAGTTGCAAAGTGGTGCAACTTTCGTTCTGCAACTCATGTGACCAAACTAATTGTTCCAACATGTTCGAGTGGGTATGTTTACACTATGCATAGTCCTCTTTCACACCCAAATGCTTTGAATCCCTCCGAGCTACATTCAATCGGCTGAATCCCTTTAGAGCCCGAAGTGCAAAATGGCTACAAACTTTAGCATGATGATACTTGGACACGGTGACACTTAGAAACTTCTCATCTGAGCCTATGTGATCGTGTTGTTCCCATCTACAATAAAATCTCTCAGTTTTCGCTTAGAAGGAAAATCAACATGTCTAAGTCAAGAGCAAGTCCGCCCAATCTTGGCAAGGCACAAGCAAAGTCTGCCATGCCCATGGTCAAGGAAAATGTTAAAGATGATCTAGAAAGTCTACTTGGGAAAGAAAAGCTATGTCCAAACTGCTGTCAAGTCCACCCTTGGCTTGAATAATGCTTGTCCAAGAAAAAGGTAAAGTCCGCCCAACTCAAAGAATACATGGAAAAGACAACGTAAAGTTGGCCTAGCTCAAAGCATACATGGCAAAGACAACTTTAAGTCTGCCCCAAGCTTAAAATATGAGATGGAAAAAATATCTTGAAGTTAGCCTTAGGCCAAGATCAAAGGGGACATCCAACACGCTGAGATGGTGCCTCATCATCTTCCAACCAATCAAATTGTTCCAAGCTAGCATGTCTAGATTCAATGAACCCTATTAACTTCCATAATGCAGCAATTTTTTGTTGGTTTATATTTTAAAGTATGACAAGTGTCCCCAAATGTAATTTTCTCATTGGCTCTAGAGGTTGTTTGGATTGGTCAAACAGATCGCTTTAATCTTGTTAGATGCCTCTTGTAGAGCTACTTTGGGAGTGTGGGTTTGGCCCCTATCTCTGCATCACTTGTTTATGCTATTGTGTTTTATTACATGCTTTGATAGATTTTTTCCAAGCATCCATAGCTTGCAAGCACCTATTTTGTGATTTTAGCCATATCAACAAGCAAGTGAATTTTTTGATAAAATGTTTTTGTAAACATGTACGAAAAATGTGGTAGCATAGACAAGGCAATGAATTGTTTGAAAAAATGCCTCAAAGAAACATGGTCTCATGCATGAAAATCCATAGTAATTTGCATGTCATGGCATTCCATCACCATGAGACCACATTTCTTTCAAGCATTTTTTTGAAGCAGTTCATTGCCTTGTCTATAGTATTGCTTGCTATTATGCTTTTGATAGATTTTTTCCAAGCATCCATAGCTTGTTCAAAAGCACTTGTTTTATGCTTTTAGCCATAGCAGTTCAAGGCAATTAACTGTTTGACAAAATACTTTGGTAGAAATGTCTGAAAAACTATATTGTAATTGAAATTTTGTCATCTATCAATATCTAGTTATTAGTTATGCAATGTAAAGTAATGCTTTGACTTTGAAAGATGTGCAATAAAATGTAATCAACAATATGAATATAAACTACAATTTTTTTTTTTTTACAATTCATTAGTTAAATATTTATTTTATTTGCTCTCTATCTCTATATGCTATGGAAATACCTTCAATTTCAAAATAAATTGATTTTATCTCTTGTTCTAAATTTTTTTATGTTTTTTTAAATATGATTTTTTCCCGACTTTTTAAAAAACTCTTATACTTTTGGTTTGTCAAATTTTCCCCCAAAATATTTTTGTTGATATGCATTCAAAGCATGAATCATACACGTGAATACACTCACTATACGTGAAGTATACATGTGAATAAGTGAAGCATACATGCAAATAAGTGAGGCACAATTAATTGAAGCATTC
>VDFB02042866.1:0-43812 GCA_007258455.2 Sequoia sempervirens
ACCTAGTATGTGGAAGATTTATGGTCAAGTCATATCATAATAGTTTGAAGTTCATTTTGAGTTAGCAGAACCTAAATGGTAGATAGAAGAATGTAGTGGTAGATGCACTCTCAAGGAGATCCGCGCTATGTCATGTGACCATTACATCATTTTATTGGAAGGACTCCATCATGAAGGAGTATGTTGAAGACCCCTTTGCTATCAAAATCCTAGAAGGTGCGGAGAAGGATGAAAGGTATGCTATGGTGGAAGGTTTGATTCTCTTCAAAAATAGAGTGTTCCTAGCCCCTAGACCCAAGGTGAAAGAAAAGTTTTTGGAGGCTTACCACAATGCACCAACAACAGGGCATCTCAGATACTATAAGACCTACTGGCATATCAAGGAGAGGTTATTTTGGAAGGACCTCAAAGATGATGTTCTCTCACACATTAGGGAATGTCTCACATGTCGGTAGAACAAGGGGGGACAAGAATTCCCTGTCAAACTACTATAGCCTCTTTCCATTATGGAGCACAAGTGGGAGAGTATATCCAAGGACTTCATTACTGGATTACCTAGAGTGCAAGGAAAATATTGTATCTATGTTGTAGTTGATAGGCTGCCTAAGTATGCTCATTTATTTGCAATCCCTAGTGACTTCAAAGCTTTGGAAGTTATAGGACTATTCTTCAAAGAGGTTTTCAGGTTGCATGGCTTACCCAAAAACATTGTAAGTGATAGAGATAGTTGGTTTCTTGGTGCTTTCTAGAAATATTTATTTCAATTGATTAGTACTAAGCTCACTCCTAGCACTAGCTATCATCCAAAAAATCATGGACAAACTAAAGTTGTGAATAAATGGGTAGGGGGCTACTTGCGGAACTATACCTCAGGTTAGCAGTCAACATGGATCAAGTGGCTTCATTTGGGAGATTACTGCCCCAATACCATTCACCACATGTCAATTTGCATGTCTCCTTTCAAGGCCCTTTATGGATATGAAGCCATGTCATTCACAAAATTGGTTCTTATTGATAGTAGAGTTTCGGTAGCAAGTGACCTGATCAATTATAGCCAAAAGGTATTGAGGACACTCAAAGAACATTTGCAACAAGCTCAAGACCAACAAAAGATATATGTAGACAAGAAGCGAACTGAAAGACCATTCAAAGTAGAGGATATGGTCTTTATCAGTGTAATGAAAAAACTTGCACAAGAAGAATATAATATTAAATATGATGAAAAAATTGATAATAATATGCCACTTCGAGGGGGAAACCTCCTAATCCACTTTGAGGGGGGTACCTCCAATAGTCTTCAATAAGAACACAATACTCAACATAATAATGAAATAAGAAACACAACCTCCTATATATACCTATTTATGCCTAGGATATCACCCAAGCTGACTCAGATAACCCTATATAAGTCCTAGGCTGACCTAAATAACTAAATAACAATATAATAATGATAATATGACTTAACTAAGAGTTAAGGTAGTCACAAGCTGACTACTCATAACCCAATACACACTATAGGAGTAATGGCATAACTTTACCCTACTCTTTACAAGACCATTGTCCTCAATGCTAAATTTTTTCTTTTTCTTCTTCTTCATCTCCTTTTTTTACTGTCACTTCTTTTTCTACTGTTGCTTCTTGTTCCTACTCTTGTCTTTCTCTTGCTCTTGTTCTTGTTCTTATTCTTGTTCTTTCTCTTTCTCTTTGTTTTACTTATGCTTCTTCTTCTACTGCTACTTCTTGTTCATCTACTTGTTCCTACTTTTGTCTTGCTCTTGTTCTTGCTCTCACTCTTGCTCTTTCTCTTTACCTTTATCTTTCTCTTACTCTTGTTCTTTCTCTTTCTCTTTCTCTTGCTCTTTTTCTTGTTATACTTCTTGTTCCTTTTCCTTTTTCTTCTTTTTTGTAGCTACTTTTTGTTGTAAAGAAGGTCTAGAAAGATAATTTTGCAATATATCACAAAAATAAATCCAAAATACTCTTTTTTTCTGTAACTTACCAAGGCCTAGGTTGCACTCCAATAGAAAAGTCTCCCAAAATTTAGGTAATTTGCAACCTTGAAAGCAATTTTTTTGAAAACCCTAATTTCCCAATAAATTGATTATTTCTACTTCAATTTCTCTAAATATTGGACTATATCCTCCTCTAAGATTTCTTCAAAAACCCACAAAAAAAGGAACCAATTCAGCACTATGTGGGAGATATGTGTTTTCCAAATAAATTGGGTAGAAACCCTATTTGTGCAATAAATTTTTCAATTCTACTCTAATTCTTCTAAAATCTATAATGTAGCTTCTTGAAAATGTCTTTCAGAAACCCTTTAAAAATCAAACAAAAATTCATCAAATTTTGGGAGATATAGGTTTTACAAAATGACCTCCAAAATTGAAAAAAATGTCTTATCGTAACAGTGCCAAGATCATGCTCAGATACCACTTGTAATGGAACAACTTGCACAAGAAGAATATAATATGAAATATGATGAAAATACTTGATAATAATATGCCACTTCGAGGGGTAAACCTCCTAATCCACTTCGAGGGGGATACCTCCAATAGTCTTCAATAAGAACACAATACTCAACATAATGATGAAATAAGACTCACAACCTCCTATATATACCTATTTATGCCTAGGATATCACTCAGACTGACTTAGATAACCCTATATAAGTCCTAGGCTGACCTAAATAACTAAATAAAAATATAATAATGATAATATGACTTAACTAAGAGTTAAGGTAGTCATAAGTTGACTACTCATAACCCAATACACACTATAGGGGTAAGGGCATAACATATATTATTGAGTACTTCATCAAATTATTATCCTCAAGGAAATGGCTTGGATAAGTCCACTAACAAGAATTTGATCAAGACAATTAAGATAACCATGGAGGATAACCAAAGTAAATGGCACACCAAGTTAAAATCTTCCCTATGGGTGGATAGAATCACACCTAAAAGGTCCATTGGTAACTCTCCATATGTGTTGGTTTATGGGAAGGAAACAAGGCTTACTTTTTCCATTAAACTCCTAGCACTTGACATAGTCAATTAGCTTGAGATGTTTGAAGACGAAGACTCCATGGAAGTTATATATGCACAGCTATTGGAGCTTGAAGAAGCAAGAAACAAGGCTATGAAAACCATGGAATTCCACCAAATCCAAGTGAAGAAATCTTTTGACAAGAAGGAAACACCAAGGATTTTCAAGGAAGGATATGTAGTGCACAAATGAGATGAACTTAAGAGAAGAACTAGGAAACACACAAAGTTTGATGCCATGTGGAGTGGTCCTTTCATCATTGTGGAGTGCAAACAACACAATTCCTTTCGACTATCTAAAATGGATGGAGAGATACTTCCTATCCTAGTTAATGGGATACACCTCAAACTTTATTTTTTAGGTATGTTTAAGTTTTTGTACATATTAGGATAGGTTGTTTTTGAGTCAAATAAGTGTTGTTGTAAGTAGGTTTTAGGAGTCTCTTTATTCCTCCAAGTGCTAATGCACAGTTAGTCTGTTGGTTTTAGTCTATTTTTGAGTCCCCTTAGGTTGGTTTGGGTGGGTTTGAAGGTGTCAAATGTTGTTTTGAGTATGCTACAATAGTATACAAGTTCTAATTTTTGTATCTCTCAAGCTCTTCTATGACTCTTATGCCCAATGGATTGTTTAAGGCAGCTAGTCACTGTGTTTTAGCAAGAAAAACATTTGGAGAGGTTGCCAAAATTTTGTTAATTTATTTTGAATCCTTAAGTTAAAATAAGTTTCAAACGTTGTAAAGTGTTGGGGGGAATTTGTTAAAGCTACATGTTAAAAGCATAAAGTGTTAATATAGTTAAAAAGGGGGGAGCACAATGAGAAATCTTTTAAAAAATTTAGGGGAGGAAATATTGATGAGTTTTGTGAAGTCTAGGCACCAAAAGTTGGGAAAAGAAAGGCCAAATTTGTTTCCTTACCTACATAGCAGAAACTTTAGGGTTTTCAGTTTGATAGCATTGAAGGAGACCAAGAAAAGAAGGGAATTTGTAGGGCACATTACATGAAGAAGGAGAGTATTCAAGAGCTAGAGATAGATCATCTCCATGTGTTCAAACCATTTCAAAATGAGATCCTATGTATTTTTTATTCCTTTTGCCAAGTATGATTTGTGTTGATGAAGACACATATATCTCAAGCTAGGGTATGCACATTCATAATTCGAGGGGAAATAAATGGGATTGCAAGGGAACGGGCTTATTTTTTACTGGAGTGTAACATGTTCTCTTTTTGGTTTTAGTTTTGAATGATCTTGTATCATTATTTTGCTTGAAGATTTACCAACTTCTCATGATTGTCACTACTTTTGTTAGAAATTTACATAATGTTTATGCCTTCCTTATTGTGCATCTCTTTTTTAGAATGTTTTATGATTAAAATGCATTGAACAACCCTATTGAGATAACTGTTAGTTTGAAGATTTCATGGAGCAAGGTTTTCTTGCAAGAAATAGTATCAGGATGTAGTAGAAGGGATGATAGGGTCATAGGGAGATGTCAAGAGATCAGGGGAAAATACTTGAACTAGTAGATACCTAAATTAAGCTTATCAAATATTGTACCAAACCTATTCAAAGGTCCTCGTTCCTGTTAACAGTGAGAACGCTAGTAAAGTCTTGTCAAGTGTCAATAGTCTTTGCAATTTGTAGCGTGTTAAACGGTAGTATTGACAGAATTCATCACACTATCACAAGTAATGCATGGAACTGATGAAGGGGCTATGAAAAGTATTAAAATATAGTGAAGGCAGTCTCATGAAAAAATTCCATATGCACATTTTTTTGGTCATCTTCTAGGGAAATACCAAGATGGGAAGCATGTATTGCTAGAGTCCTTTGCACTATCATTTTTTATAGTCACTATTCATTTAAAATTATCTGACTTATGGATTGAAGACTACACCAAGGGACTTATAAAGAGTTTTGTTTGCAGATTTCCTTCTTTTCTTCCCAATGCCACCTTTTAGCTTGATGGTGAACTCATCTCTTAGGTTAGTCATGATATAATCTGAGATGACAGTCTTTAATGCAAATGATACCTTTTTCAAGAATGAATCATGAGAATTAGAGGACAAGTGCAAAGAGAAATCAAAAGGGTTGTGAATAGGATAGATTACAGTGGTACAAATGAGTTGTGTGATAGTCTTGTGAAGATACAAGGTGATAGTATGGTATTGAATTTCATTAACAAGAAGATGGATATCATAGAATAGTATTTGTAGATCAAGCATCATGGAGAGAATTGTCATATGGGAGTCAAGTCTGTAGAGTCACAAAATAAAAATAAGATAAATCTCATGTTGAGTGTAGTGACAAGTCTTAGCATCAAAGGAGGATGTCATTGTCAAGAAGTAGCAGTGAAGGTTTTGCATGCCTTCAATACTTTGAATATGATCCATAGGGTAGTTTTGGAAGCAAAGAGAATGTATGTGATGAGACAATCATGTAATAACACAGTATATTATGAAAATGTCAAGTGCAAGCTCCATGGATGACTCTTAGTTATACCTTGCATTATGAGAGGCTTATAAGACATAAAAGAAGATAGTTTAAAATGCAGACCCTTGAAGGTTAAGTGAGGAAGATTTAAGATGGTTTTTGGAAGCTGCAAGCATAAACAACAGTAATTGAGGATAGAGGTATTCACAAGTCATGAGCCCTCGGGTTATAAAGGAAAGAAGAGCATATTTTTGTTCTTTCTCATTACATGTATAATGACAGTGATAGCATTCAGGGTTCATGACTTCACATGAAAACAATGGTTGTAGGGAGGTAAAGGCACAGTAATGCTAGGAGAACATTATATACAAATTGTTAATCCCTCACATTGTCTTAATCAATGACATTGATAGACATTGTAGTCACCAAGTCAAGCATAAGCAATGAATAATGTTGACAACATGTTAAAATAGATAGACATGAGCAAGATAAGGATATGATAATCATAAAGGGGTAGAGAAGTGAGTCATGCTATGAAAAAAAATATCAAAGCTTCATTCATTCAAGATGAATAACTTTCAACACAACTAAAGGAAAAGTATGAAAGGGACATCAGATCTATAAGGCTCCATGATAGTCCATAGAAGTCATAGTAAGAAGATTATGCAAAGAAGGGAGAAGGGGGACTGTAGACAAAAATGAAGAAATTGTCAAGATCTCTGAGTAGGGTTAGGGTGCAAGAGGATTCAAGTAGATCTTAGTATGGGGGAAATGACAATTCAACATGGAGTGAAAAGAATTGGTTTGGCTTGAAATTAGGCATACAAAAATGCTACTACTAACAGTATATTGGAAGATGATTATTTCCTCTCTTGGTTGTATGTCATTCAAGTGCAACTTGTAATAGGAGGTGTGAGATAAATGGGGATACTTCCACAACACCCCTTGGGAGTTAATATTCCATCCCAGCGCCTTGAAAAACCTGTTGTCTTGTTATATCTGAGAAATAAAACCTGCAAGTATGATGGAAACATATAGAAGCTGTCAAACAATATGATGACTGTGAATCAAAGTCATGGCATGACCATAAATTGTAAAGAGAACCAACTAGAAGGATTACCGAAAGGGACTATGAAACCCACTAAAACCATTGTGAAGCATAACAAATACCAAGCATCCATTGATAGGGCTACAAAGATATGCATTTGGAAAGGGTTTAACAAAGCAAGAAGACAGAGTTATAAAGGGGCAGTCATGATATACATTGTGGATGACAATCCTAAATACAAAGTATGGCAGATTCCAAGCATAGATGTCAACAATGAATCAATGGATTAAGGATAGTTATAGTGCAATATTGTTGCTAGCCCTGTAACTAGCACTTGTAGTTGGTCCAAGTTAACTTGAGGGATTCTAAAGAAAGAAGCAAATAAAGTTCTACATGGATGGACTACGTGATTTCCCAAGGAATGGTATTGCAAGAGGAGTAAAAGGGATGATTCAAGATATGACAGTGTTGAATGGTATTAGGAGATCTCCATCATAGTCAATAAAGGAGTTTGAAGCATACTATCAGTTTATTCCTCATTAAATATTCATTTTGAATCCATACAACTCAAGGAATCAAAGCCATAGACAAGGAATAGGGAATCATTAAGGTTGTGATGAAAGTAAGTATACATAGTTTTAAAACATAAAGTACTCGTGAAAAATGGTAATGGCAGGTCTGTGATTATCTAGAAGGAAATATAAAGCTCACAATGGATGGATGAGTGGAATTTCAAAAGTTATGGTCCTGTTATGAGTTTATAAGCTTGTGGAGAAGAAGCACAATACTGTTGAGATACTAACCCTTACTAAAATTGAATATGTGTAAATTCCTACTCCCTTAGAAGGCTTTTTGACAATTTCAAACCTTTGATACATGTTTAAAAGCTTAAGTAAGAAAGGTGGCAGTAGTTTAAGAGATTATGAGCTAATAAAGAGTTAGTTGCAAATATCTTGGAGGCCAGTTGAGGGAATATAGCAATAGTTGAGAGTATCTAGAAGGTAGTTTGAATAGGAATGGGCAACTACAAGCATCTAGCTAGGTCAAAGAGTAGATATAGGATCAGTTGGAAGACATATAGGAGTTTTATGGCAGCAATATGAGACAAAAGCATTTAAAAGGGTCAGCATCTCCTTCAACACCACCAAGTAGTTTTAGTTGTCAAAACATGATGAAGGCAGTTTCAAGCACCCAAAGTTCAAGGAAGCAGTCAGCAAAAGTCATAAAGGAAACATTTAAAAAGTTTTAATGTTTTCCTACATCCTCTCCAATGTATGATAGTCAAAAAGAAGGCATTCTTTCATTTTCAATCAGTTCTTTCACTTGTGAAAAAGCATCGTAAACTTGCAAAAGTTTCTTTATGTTCTCATTCTGCATTGTAACTCAAATTTTCAGTCTTGAGACTAGAAATAAATACTTTGTAACACATTATCAAGCAAGAGACACATGTTTTCAGATCATGTATTGTTGTAAATGCATCTTCTATCAATAAAATGAGCATTTTGGCCTTCAAAATTTATGTTCCTGGTTGTGTCTGTGAGGTAATTGATGTCATTTTTTGTGATTTTTATGTGCAAGTCCTTAAATAAGTGTCTCACTTCCATCATTTTCAAGAAGATATATTTTTGTAGGCTATTGTTTATGTCATAGTTGAAAAAAATATTAGTATGTGAAGAAAATCACACTTTCTTCCTGTGCAAACCCTTTTCCTAGTACCTAAAAAACAACATGAATAAATGAGTCAGACAAGGATTTGCAAGCTAAAACAAGGATTCCCCATGAAATCCATTTAAACATCAAACTAGGAATGAAAATAGTGAAGAACACAATGCAAATGATAAAAACAAGATAAAAATCCTAATTTAAATAGCAAACACTTGATCCCATGGGGGAATTGGTGCCAATTTGATGTGAAAATTGGCCCTTTCCCAATTCCTATGATGCAAGATTTGAATGTGTTGAAGATGATGTTGATCCACTTTGACAAAAGATGAGAACTCCAAGCCAAATCTGCAAAAAGCCTAGCTAAGAATTAGAATGATGGAGTATTTTAGCATGGTAACTTTGCTTGGATTTTAGATGATAAAATGAGGAGAGGAGCTCTTCATTTATAGGATTTCAAGATGGATGAATGCCCAAATTTGAGCAATGTGGGACTAACATTCATCCAATGATATGGTGCCACTTGTCAAGCTATGAATGGATGATGGTTGTGCAAGATTTGGGGTTTGTGCCAATAAATGCCAATATTTAAAATTCAAATTTGTTGAAATGACATGTAAGAGGGAAGGGAAAATGCAATAAATGCCACTTGGCTCAAGGCAAAGGACATGTAAGAGATCTTAAATGCCTTGTTGGATATACATGTTGACTTGGAATTTTTGAATTCAAATTGAGAGAATATTCCAAAAGATGCCTTGTGAGGAAAATAGAGATTTAATAATTGAATTCAATCTATTTTCATGTGCAACTTGCATTATCTAGAGGATGTGACATGGGATTAGATTAAATTAATCAAGGATTAATTAATTTAATAGGAGATTAGATGATGCGACTTATTTGACTTAGATTTATGGATTTATTTAAATCAGATAAGAGAGGAATATGATAAGAGGCTAATTAAATAAAGATTTTGATTTATTCAATTAAAAGGGATGGTGTTAGATTAAATCAAATAAGGTTTTAATTTATTTAATTTAATGGACATACTTTAGAGATTTAATCAAATGAATTGATTATTTAATTAAATAGGGATAATTAGATCAGATGGATTGATTTAATTAACAGGAGATTGACTTGATTAGATAAAATGATTTATTTAATTAAGGGACGAATATTGATGAATTTAATCAGATAGGGGAATTTGATTAAATGGTTAGACCAAGGGATGATTTAGGAAGAAACGATGTTATTAAGTCAGGATCGGATGCACAATGTCAATCAGTATATTTTTTATGTCTACACTTCCTTCTAAAAGTATAAGAAACATAGACCTTTCAATAAAATACTTATACATAGGTATTTCAAACACTTATGTTATGCATAAACAGTTGAAACATTGGTTAGTTGTATGTCAAAATAGCAATTCAAAGTCTGAGAAAAACACGTTTTTGTTGCATCACCTTAGTAGTAGGTTCATTTCATGTTGTTCTTTCTACCTTTTTCCATCAGTAAAGTAGTAGAATAAGTTAGAATAGGTGATAGAACCAAGAGAACCAACTCACTCTGGAGGTTAACTCTCACATCTTGAGCCCACAATCAAAAGAGTTATCCCATGTTCACCGGTAGGTTGAGTTTTAGCAACTCAACAAGGGTGCACTATTTGGTGATAACAGGTTCATCACTAAGCTGAAAAATAAACTTTGTACTTTGGGAAGAAAAAATCATCATAAATTGAAAATATTTAAGTTCTGAAATGCATATTCCTAACTTCACATGTTTATTAGTATCCATGTTATATGTCCTCCAAGAAAGTATATGAGGACTTAAATAAAATCATTCATCATTTTTATGGTCTAATTGGGATGAAAAAGTTGGTTTTAAGCCCACTTCTTGTTACATTATGTACAACCAAAAGATAAAGGTCGATTGGGTCTTTTGGATACTAATACACAAGGGATATTTTTATTAGCTAAATGGTTAATTAGAGTTTTTTTAGGAGAAAAACCATGAAAAAAATTAGTATGTTAGCATATTAGTCTTCCTTCAGTAAATGCAAAATGATAATTTGTAAGATGATTAGATGCAATCCTTCCTCTCCCCTTCTTTTGCATAACAACATTATTTCCATTACATTCCATTTAGAAGGCTTTGAAATAATTTTGCAAGTTCACAAAGTAGAAAAAATCTTCCTCACAACATAGTTTCAATTTGTGATTTCTTCTATTTGGTGGAATAGTCATGTTCAATATCATGATCAACCTGTTGTTGTTTCTTACCCAATGCAAGCTTATTATCTATTTAAAAAGGGGGGTTCGATAATTTGGCGACATCTCATATTTTATCATATTTGACTAGGCTACTTGGTAAAGCTCTAAGAGAATTTTTAGTTTAAACAATGTCTAAAAGTTTTTTAATATTTGTGAAATAATTAGTTCTTGTGTACTTAGTTATGAAACTATATACACCTATCTACAATTTAATTTTTACAAGGATTGGTTATGGCTTTCTAAGTACCAGTTCTTTTGTTTCCCTCTAAAAAATATTTACTTATATGTTTCCTTCTAATTTTCCATTAAATCCAAAACTCATTTGTAAGTGGAGATGTAATTTTCAAGAAAATATGTGGAAAAACTTGAGTGTTCAAATTCAAAGGTCTTAAGTTGATGCTAATGCTTAGATTTTGGCTTGAAAAATCCTACATTGCAAGTTTCCTATGGGAGATAAACTAAAATGCATTATGGTTCAATAAGTTAAAAATGCCCACTTTGTCAACATAATGAAAGCTTGTAACACATTTTCTAGGATTGTTCATGGACAAAAAATGGAATGTAATTTTCAATCATTTACTTGCTATTTTTTTATCATTTTTTATGCTAGAAAGAAGCAACCTGCATAATAATATTGTGGTTCATACTATTGGATAGACTATGTTTCTTAATAATTTCAAATCATTTTGTTTAACAAGAATCAAAACTACTCAAGTTATTCTCTAACATCATGTTTCAATTTGTAACAAACCTATTGTTCCATTAATTGGAAAAACATTCCTATATATTTTTTTAAACAATTGAAACAAAAGTATTTAAAATGTATATCAACATAAGGTAAAAGATTCAATCATTTACTATATGCCAATTTCTAATTCATTCAACACTCACATTCATATTTATAAGATAAGAGAATCATCAAATTTTATTATAAAATATAACATCATCATTCCATTATAACAAGAGTACTTAAATTTTAATCAAGTATTATATCTTTACAATAATAGGTATTTATAACATTTATAATACGTCTTATCATGCATGTGAAATACAAATAGCTAATAAAATACCATGTGAGATCGAAAGTAGTGTCTATGATGAATTAAGTTGTTGACATCTCAGCTATAAGAGGGAGATCATCGCCGGAGTACTTTTCCTCCAACCATAGACTAGTGGACCCTTACATACCTTCCATTTGAAAGTGGCTTTACCATTCATGAGACTAGAAAATCCAGGGAAACTCCAAGATCACCATGCCATCTAATAACTAGTGTTGTGTACTAAATACAAACAATCAGTCATACAACTCTAGAAACCCTCTAGCTAAGTATGACGCTTGTGACTGATTTGTAACTATAACAATGCAATCAATTATTTTGCATTACTTTAGCCAAATAATTTAAATAAAATATGCATGTATCACAATGATAATATATTTAATATGTTCACACACCTCTTTCTTAAGTTATCAAATACTAGGTTTCATAATCATTCTCATTAAAATATGGATTAATTCAACACATATTCACAATATCACAAAATTTCTAGATTTCCTGTAATTAAATTATAGTGATAAAACAATGTTACTCTTTTTCATGAATCCAATCCTCTCTTTTCAAAATTTATACCAAACATATTTAAATACATGAATGCATATATAAACAATAATGTTAATCCAATATTTATGTTTACAGTGTCATGCTTAGTATACATTTCTCACAAAAAAACATGAGCTCACATAAGCATTTGATTACATATAAACATACACTCACATTATATGTACACCCACATATATATACACATGTATATATATGCATGTACATATACATATACATATATACATACATATACATGCATGCATATATGTATATACATGTATATATATGTATATGTATATACATGTTATGTATATATACATTTATATGTATACATATATACATGTAATGTATATGTATACAAATATATATATATATACATGTATATATGTGTGTGTATATATGTATATAGGTATTTATATGTATATGCATATGTGTATATATCATATATATGTACAGATATTTCATGTTTTTATCTAGCAATAATTATTGAGATAGGTACTCATATTAGTATATATGTATATAAATATGATATATATTTGTATTCGTATGAGTACTAAAATAATCCATTGTAGCATATAATTATACATAAAGTCTAGTCCTTAGGTCCATAGTCTTTATTCATTTATCCAAGCATCAAAACAAAATATGCACTACCATATAAATTCATAAAAACTAATGGTTGATGTTCAAAACATATACTAAGAGCTAACTTATCTTTCATTTCACATTTCCTTATGGTTTTCTCTATCCAAGACTTACAAAAGTAATCACAATCAAAGTTTTTCATTAGTCTAATGTAGAGTAATGACTAAATAGATTCGTCAAATATTTTATATAACACAAACATTTAAAACCAATCTATTTAACCCTATTACATATCTTTGAAGTAATTATAAAATTTACCCTATTCGGCCATAATTTAACCCAAAGTATTTTTTAGTCATATTGTTGCAAAGTCGAGCATAAAATTTACATAGTCATATTGTGATGCCCTTAAGTAGAACACTAATCTATGGAGGATTTTTAGAAATGTTGGCATGGCTTCCTTCTTTGAAGTCATGCATGGCTATAATGAGAAGTTGACCTCCAAGTTTACCAATTCTTAGAAGAGTGGTCATGTGTCCATAGGAGATGTGAAGTTCAAAGTGACGAACCAGCTTATTAGTAAGGCCACTGGCTTGGCAAATGAAGGCAGGATGGTGGTGAAAAAAAGTAGTGGGGAATATCAAGGCTTTGTTGAGAAATTCTTACATGAAGGGGAGGTGTTGATGAGATTCCAAAATGGCTATGCTCGGCTTGGTCTCCCTCTACCTTTCACCATGGTTATTATGTTTTTCATGCACTATTTTAATTTAGAAGGAAGGTATGTGATTGTGCATGCCTACCACTTCCCCATATTGAACCACATTAGGTGGAATGACAAAATAAATTTGTCTTTTTATTTGCTTTCTTCTCTACAACAGAATATTGAGAAGGGTGCTTCACCTCCCCTGCACCAGGGGCTTATAATGGCCCTTTACAAGTTTGTCTTGGCTAATAACCCATATGGAAACCCCTTAATCATTAGGAAAGAAGACCCTCCCAAAAATGATGATGAGAATAATGTTATTCTTGTGGAAAATGCTCAACCTATTCCTGAGATTAACCCTAGGCTCCCTACTCCTAAGATTGAGCCAGTTGAAGGTAGCCCCTCAACCGTTGCTAAGAACCTTACTCCCCATATCAAAAAATATGCCTCTAAGCCTAAGATTATTCTTGAAGAGAACTCTCTTGAGCTAGAGCTGCTAAAAGCCATGCCAAAAAAAAGAAATCACTCTCCTCTTTTATTGAAATCCCTTAAAACTAAAAAGTTGAACAAGAATCAAAAGCATGGAAACATCATTACTATTTTTTAAGATTCTAAAGGTCTTCAAAAGAATGAGAATGAAGAGGGACTTGGTAGACTTTAAGAGGTGGTAGAAGATTGGCTAGACTAGCGAAGGTGGCCTTCACTGATAAAAAGGAAAAAGGAAAAGGGAAATATATAGTGGAAGAGGAAGAGGAGTCGCTAACAATTGAGGAATCTAAACTTGAGTTGGAAGAGGACAGTGAGGGAATGGAAAGTGATGACATTGAAAATGAGGTGGAGGAAGATGATTTGGAGGAAGAGGAGAATAATGAGGAGGAAATGGGAGGGGAGGAGGCTATCGAGGTTGTTGGGATGGACACTCAGGAGGATGAAGATAGTGCCCCTACTATTACTTCTACAAAAGATACTAACATTGATGTTTTGAAAAGAAAAATTACTCTTTTGCAGGTGCAGGTGGAGGATATGGAGAAATCCATTACCTCTCTCATGAAGGTTAATGATGGGCTTATGCCTAGAGAAATAGTTGGTGTGATTTTTAGCCAAACCAAAATCGGGAAACAGCTCAAGAAGACGGGAAAGCAGGAAGAGACTAAGGACCTATTTACTAAAGGTGTTCCTGACTAGAGAGATTTTGTCTCCTAGATTGGAGACAATTGGGAGCTTATTGCCAATGCCAAATAATGGCTCCTTGTCTTGTGGTTCTGTATTTTTTGTTGTTATGGCTTTTGGGTACTTCGATTCTATGTTTGTCTTTAAACTCTGGTGTTTTTTGATGTTCATCTCGGACTACTATTTTTCGATCAGTATGAATGGTTATGTGGCCTGTGAGCCTATGGTTAATTTTAATTTTGGCCTGCACTCCCCTAGATGGGATAGTTTTAAGTTTGCCTCTTATGTTTTTTATTATACTATGGATGGTTATGTGGACTGCTAGACTTGGGTTTATGTTATTGTGGCCTATGTTCCCTCATGTGGATGCTAAATAGTAATTAGTTTGGTTTTGTTGTTTCTGTTGGTTCAATTGGTGCTATTCCCTAGCTTGTTTCCCTATTGTTGTTTCGACACTTTTTGTAACTAGTAGGATCAGGGCCCTTTTCCCTACTAATATAATAAAAAAAATGGTTTTTAATATTACAAAGGCTAAAATATAATCTTTGCACAATTATAATAATGGCAGAGTTCCCAATACTACAATAACATAATCTTTACATAGTCACAATAATGACTAAGTTGAATCAATACCAAACTCAATTTAAATACTAATAAGGCTTTTCAATGCAGGTTGAAGACCAAGACCCTGAATTGAAGTGTTGATCTTCATAACCACCACACCAATATCTTATCTATTCAACCAAAAAAAAAAATACTCATAGGAAAATGAACAAGCCCATAATTTTTTTGAAATGCAAATCATTAAACATACACAAAAGTGCACTAAAAATTGTTGACAAACCACTTGTTGGAATTTATTTTGAATATGCAAACATCTTCCAATTACTCTAAAAATGTATACATTAGAAGTTCCCACTTTCATCTACAAGAATGCAGATTGATAAAAAATTATCTACCCATAATACCACACTAAAAATCAAGCCAAAATCCTAAAAATATCATTTCTGAACACTGGGTGCTTCAACCCCTTCCCACAACTTTTTTCAATTTCCAATTTTTATCAATTTCTTTCTTCTACATCTAAGCATTGGAATTCTCCTCTCCATTAAATCTTTGTTCACTTAATCCTTCAATATCCACTCCCTTCTTTAATCTTCAATTCACTTTAAAATTATGTTTGTGTTTTGATTTCTCCTTACATATATAATTTGCACCTCCTACACTCAACTTTACTAAACCTCTCTTTACTTCTATATTGCTACTTTGTCTTCTCATACTCCACACATCCACTTATTTTCTCTTCATACTGCATGACCTTTACCATTTATTATATTCTCCTTACATATGCATGACCTCCCATGGTTATCTTCCTTTGCACACATTTTATTTGTTTTTATATGCAACCTTCTGCCTATGACGCAACCCTATATCCTCTTTTTTTGGGATTGATTCTAATCTAACTTGCTAAAATATTCATTCTTACTTGGCAACCTCTTCCTCTCTCTTAGACTGTACAAGACCTCTCTTTATTCTTCTTTGTTGAGTTCCCTCTTTTTCCCACTTGCCTGGTCTTTTTTTCATTTTTTTTCATTTTTTGTTCTACACATACATTAACCACCCCATCTACATAGTATTTATTATATTTTTCTCTCTTTTTCCAACATGAATCCTCACTCTTCCTTGCACCCTTTACCTCCTCAATGCCTCCCTCAACTTGGCATTAGAAAATGAAGAGTTTTTGTTTTTAATTTTATTCCAATTCCAGTGAAAATGCTTCAGGTTGGAATAAAAAATAAAATTATATTCTTCTTCACTGCCTAAGAAAATAAATTTATTTTTCATTTGAACAACTACCAGCCACCCACACACGCTTTGAAGTTAAATTGTATTAGATAGTATGAAGGAAATTTCACCTAGTAGCTGGTAAATGTTTAATTCATTACCATAATCAACCAAATGCAATTTAAATCTAATATACACCCCAACACAAAATCCAAAGTTGGAGACATATATCAAAACATGACATTTTGTCAATCAATGACAAAAATGTCATTCAATCTCCTCCACAAACGACCACCAAATTGAACTACAACTTCAAATAAAAATCCGAACTAAAATGAACGAAATCAAACTGAGATGTTTTTGGGTGATGTGGATTGCCCATCCACCCAGATGCTCTTGCATCACTTTTGGGTAAAAGAACAAAGTTGTGTCATACTTTAAACCAACTAAACAATTTCAAGCAAATCAATTTCACCTTAATAATCTTTAAGTGAAACAATTTTGCTTGAAACCACATAGCCTATATGCAACACACACAGTTTTAGGTGAAACCTTTTCGCCTGAAACCATGAAATAAAAAATTTTCCTTTGAAAAATTGAAATGTGATTCAATTTACATGTAGTTTTTTGAGTGAAATTTTTTTGATTAAAAGTGTTTCAAGTGAAAATCGTTCAATTGAATCTATATAACTTCCTATGTGGCAACTTAACCCCTCTTTTGAGGAAAATTAAAAAAACTTCAACTTTAACTCTAAATTTCTCTAACTAGGGGTAATTTCATGAAAATATAAAAAATACTTTTTTGCAGAGCTTAGAGTCTAAAATCCAAATATATATATATATATATATATATGATTTGTTTTATTATGATTTTTTTAGAATTTATTGTAAGTAAGTCTTTATAATTAAACATGAGGTTGATTTTTCAAAAATATATGGTGCACTAGAGGAGAGAATCCTCTTCAAAAGGATATAATTTTTTTTTTAAAGGATTAAAAAAAAAAAGACAAAAGTTGAAATCCCATGAAAATTATGACATTCTGGTGAAGTTTCACTTTAAAATGTTATTGCAAAAAAATATTCATAGATTTTTTTCCATGCACTAGATATTCATTTTATCTACTCAGGGGAAAAATAGTCCAAATAGAAATTATTTGCTCCTTTTCTTTTTCTACGTCCCATCAACCTCACTTGTTTCTGAAATTTTCATAAGCTTTAATTCTTCTCATAAATTTACAAAAAAATATATCAAACCAATTTTTTTTTTTTAAAATTACAAGTATAAACTTGATCAAGAGTTCTACATTTCATTAATTTACATCATTTTAAAATTCAAAATATAAAGGCCACTTTTATGTAGCCGAAGTTGAAATTTTTTGTTTGTGTTGACCATTTCCTTTATAAATTGTGACACATGTTTGTGCTTTTATCCTTTTATCGCTGTCTAAAAAAGTCACAAACTGAAAGACATAACATAATTATAATGATAACAAGATACTTAACAATAGTCAAACCTAATAGATAGGTTAATCTACTACAAGACCAACAAGGTTGTCTAACTTTTCTTAAGTCAAAAGGATAAAAATTTCAATTTATTAACATTGGCATAGACAAAAGGTTGCATAATAATAATACTAACATGATTAAGCTCAAAGAATTTCTATCATTGACGTCACAATCACATAAAAGTGACAAAGTTGATAAGCTTGCAAATGACAATAATACTACCATTTATATTAACTAGGTCGATTTGCTTAATAACTAATAATCATAACAACAACATAATCATTCAACAATGGAAGATTGAAGGGGCTTTAAAATGTGATAACATCCTAGTTGAGAAATACTTTTCAAACTGATTAAAACCTATCTCAACTTCAGTGAACATCTCATACTACCACCCTTATGAAATGATATGGTATCAAAGATACCCATGAAAACTAATGTTTGTTTACATACTTTGATTTTAAAAAATTATTTATCAATCATTATATGGGCTATGACATAAATGGCCAAAAGCATTAACCAAAAAAAACTTTCTACCCAAAAATAAACAAAGGTTTAAAATTCCTCAAACCCATCCATAATCAACAAAAAGGCACATTTGTTTGCATGTAGAGTAACACAATTTTTTTTTTGGAGATATCTATAATCAAACTCCTTCAAAACACATTTCTTGATCAATGAATAAAATATTGGAAAAACATGGCTAAGTTAAATACCAAATGCCTGCATACTTTAAATAAAATAACATAAAACACTAGCTTAAATTGCCTTCGTTCTCGACTCCTTTTTCTTCCTTTTTTTCCACCTTTCCTGCATTTTGCTTCCTTATTTGTCTTTAACAACCCCTTCTTGCCACTTCCTTGAATTTGAGCCCATAAAAGTAGAATTTTCTTTCAATTAACTCCACTTCACCAATCATTACTTTAACATTAGTGTTTCCTTTAATGCAAAGACTCTCCACTTCAAAGACATTGTATCTCTTTTGAGCATCTCCTCTTTCTCAAGGGACTATCATTTAATGCATGCCACTTTATGTTGATATTGATTTATTTATACAAGACTAAATATTTATATCCTTAATAATTATCTCAAACTGAGATACATGGATTCACAAACATATTATTTACAACCATTTATATATGGATATAAATAGTTTCTCAATCATCCACTTATATAAACATATAGATCTAACTTAAGAAAAGATATTTTCCTTGATAAAATTCGATATGAAAAGTGAACTTCCTAAACAAAGATCATGGTAAACTTCTCAAGGTAATATTATGAAAAAAATGCACTCATTAGATATCATTATGGAGAACAGATAGATTGTACAAAAATTTTACGATCTTGCAACTCACTAGACAAAACCAAAAATTAAAAAAATCAAATTGAACATCAATATCTATTGCATCTGATGAGTCCAATTTATGGCTCAATTTTGATAGAGTTTATTATCCATTTGTTGTTGTTGTCATAGACTTTGATACTTGATTGTTGACATTTTCATGTTATTTCCCCAAAACCATAAACATTGGGCATAAGTTTATCTTTGTGGTTTTTAATGACATTAACATGCTATGAGAGCTATCTATGTTAATTTTACATGTGGATTAATGAACGTTACTTTAAGATAGTTATAGATATGCAATTGTTGTGTGTGCTAATGTTTTTATGTAGATATAATTCGATCCTACAAAGTTGAGGAAGATTATGCCAGCTGGTCATTCACCATAAAGTTCAAAAAGGTGATCATTCAAAGGTCAATGGAGGGAAGACTCTCAATGGAGGGAAATTCCTAATTCAAATCCAAAAATGTAACTACTTTGCAAATGATCACAATTGTTTGTTGAGAGAATATAGGAGGTTTTGTTGTGCTAGATCTACATTAAGGCAAGATGGCTTGACTAGATTCCACGCATGCATAACTTCCTTTCCACTTTTTATGCTTTCCATAAAGTGGCATCCTCCTAATCTGTTCGAGTTGAATACCCTGCTAGGTAGTTAGTTAGTAGTTTTTCCTTCTATAAATAAAACTCAGATGCTCCTTCTCAGAAGGTTGATTGATCTGATGTTGTACTCGCATACTTAGTTTTTCAGTAATACAATTATGTTGTTGCTCTATTGTAACTTTGCTTTCAATAACTAAAATGAAGTTATAAGTTCGTTGCATCTGAGTTAGTCTTAAGGAATACTCACCCAAGGGGGGCCACTTGGTGAGCATTCCATCCTTCTAGCTCAAACATTACTTTTTTGTTCAACAATAGTTACAATTTTGGCAACTGTCTATTCCTATAGCCACTAGAATTCCATTCTATGACTATTTTTGTAGCCAAAGCAGACAGAGTAGTTTCTTATCCATTTTCCTAGATTTCCATTCCTATCATGCATTTCAGTTCAGTATAGTTGTTAGTTGATGTTCAATGCTTATGTTACTTCCTTTCAAGCAATTTACTTTCAGCATCATGTCTTTTCTAGTTGTAGAATGAATATGGCTACTATGGATTCCTAGTGCACATACTATGTTGACCCATTTCAAGTCTACGTCCCTGGGTTGAAAATTAAATGAGCCTTCATGATGATTAAGATAGCTATTGAGAACATATGTCCAATCTCTGAATCACAACTTTAAGGGCTTAGTTTTTGAATCATTAGAGGAGGCCAACATTTTTGGCGTCGTTGCTGGGGATGGTGTCAAACTAGGAATTTCTTTGGAGTCATTTCCAGCTTCTTTTCTATTTTTGGTGGCTCTGAAGTTTTTTTTTATCATACCCTTCATTAGAAAAAATAATGACCTGCCATTCTTTCACCAAATTCTTTGTGTGAGTTGGTTGATACTGAGTAATACTGCATGCATAGGGGTAGGAGAAGATATGCTTATGGGAGATTTCTTCCTAATAACCCTGATCCCAATGACCAGCTATTTGTGCTTCATAATTTTCCAGAAGAAGAAGAGGTAGAAAACCCTTTTGCTGATGCACCTGCTAACTTGACTAATTCTAAAACTTCCTTAGAAGAGCAAGCTGACCAAAACCAGCTTGATAATCCTTTTGCTTTAATAATCCCTCAAGTACAAATGGGTGACAGAAATAGAGCAAACTGTCCAACTTTCCATTTCCCTATCATTGACCAAAATGAAATTGAAAACCTCAAGAACATTCTTGCTTCAGTTCTTCCTAAGTTTTATGGGCTAGTAAAACAGGATCCAAACACCTTCCTGTTTGAATTTGATATCCTCTGTAGAAGCTATGACTACACCAATAATGCTCATAGGCTCAAGTCATTTCCTACTACCTTGAAGGATGTTGCATTAAGATGGTTCATGAGCCTAGGTAGGAGTATTGTAGATACTTGGGCAGATATGAAGGAAAATTTTCTTGAGAAGTATAAGGAGTACTGTAGAACTGGTGATATGAGTGATATCTTTAGGATGCAACAGAAGGAGGATGAGAGCTCAGAGGACTATGTGGCAAGGTTCTTGTTTTCTCTACAAAAGTCCCCACACCATGCACTCAATGAAGAGTCTCAAAATTTTCTCTTCCTTAGAGGGATCAATGAAAATTGTATTGATGCTCTTGATTTGATTGGAGGAGGAGATATCACCCAAGTTCCTTGGGATGATATTAAGAAGATATGTCAAAACTACTCCAGGGTAGCTCTCAAGAAGGGAAGAGGATACCAATCTTCCATGGGTAAATCCTCTACTCATGGAGTCTCAAGGATGGAGATTACTCATTTTCTATCAGATTTCAAGCAAGATATTATCAACAATATGGCCACTTAGCTTGATACTCTTCAAGCAAAGAAGAAACATGAGGAGGCAGAGGCAATTTTGGCATAATACTATCCTCATTGTAGACAAAAGAAGAAAGACTGTAGATGCAGAATGGTAGCCAACATTGACAACAAACAAATTCCACTTGAGTTCAGACCAATTGAGGGAGATGATGAGCAAGTCTTCTATGTTGCACAAAGAAGACCATGGGCTCCAAGACAAGGTATGCCACCAAACCCATTATCTTTTAATGGACCTTACATGAATTCATATGCATTTGGAAATCAATGACAACCCCCATACCCATCTAACTTTGTAGGCTATACACCTCAGCCTTGGAATAACCCTCCAAATGCTTGGCCCAACTACCAAAACAATCCCCCTCAGTGGCAACAAAATCAAGGGAATTGGTAACAGCCTCAAGGAAACTAGAAACCAACATCCTAATGGAGGGGAGGGCATCAATGGCCAAACCAGGCAACTAGTTATATGCAGCCACCTCCACAGCCTCAACAACCTGCCATAATGCCTCCTCCTAACTCTAACTCTAGCACACCTAGACCTACTCAGTTACCAGCTCATCCCACACCTAACCCAAATAACAAACCATGGAAGTAGCTAGTCTATTTTGCAAATCCTAATCAATTCCCTCCCTATGTTGTGAGTGTGAGTGATATCCACTTGCATTCGGGAACCACTTTGTAGTCTCCTTCCACCCCTATCATACATAGCTTCTTGTGGAAGATGAGGAGCCTCAAAATCCATCTAAAACACCTACTCAACCAAGTGTGCCTACCAATCTTGAACTAGTTCTGCAATCTGATCCAGAACCACCATTTCCTCAAAGGCTAGAAGTTTTCAAGGAAAAGGAAGAAACAACCTTTGATATTTTGGATTAGTTGAAGCACCTATGTGCTAAGATATCATTATTCTGGGCTATAAAAGATGTTCTTATATATAGTAAGACAATCAAGGAAGCATGCCTCAAAAAGCCTGAAAGGAAAAAGAAAGACCCCACTACTATCCATGTGGTAGGACAGTTGGTAGATATTATGCTTGGGAAAGTGACTGTTCCTAAGTACACTGACCCAGTGAGTCCTGTAGTTGAAGTCATCATAAATGGAATCCAAGTGAAGAATGCTCTAATAGATTTGGGGGAAGCTATTAATGTGATGACTTAGGATATCCTGCAACAACTAAATATTACAAATCTGCAGCCTACTCCTATTGTCCTACAACTTGTTGACAGATCCACTGTCAAACTTGATGGGGTAGTAGAAGACCTTGTTGTCATACTAGACTCTTGGGAATATCGAGCATATTTCATGATCCTTTCTCCCAAAGGTTCATTAGGAGGGTATCCTATCATTTTGGGAAGGCCATGGTTGGCCACAAGAGATGCCTACATTGGATGTCAGGCAGGGGATATGACCATCTCTGATGGTATAAGTACTAAAAAGCTTGCCCTTTATCCTCCTACTCAGCCATCTCATGATATAGATAATATTGTTTGGCCACATGTTGGTGAAGAAGCTGAGGAGATCAATTCAGTGGCACAACTCATGATGATAGGTATAAGTCATTTCCTATAGATACAACAAGAGGATGACATATTATCCAATATAATCCAGAACAGCTATGAAACACATGAAGAACTACCTGATTCTGAGTCTAGTTTTGCTAGACCACTGTAGGCACTCCTGTCTACTTCTACAGTTGAACTTCTTGTAGCAATAGGTATGTCTCATACAATGCTGCCACATGAGCTCAAAATGCCAAGTATTAGTAAAATGGCTATGGTAGAATTAACCACACAAGTGCAAGTCTCATAAGGGAGATATTTGAACATTAATAACAAGCTTACTTAGGAGTAGCAATTGTCCCTGACAGACTTGTTAAAAAAGCATAAGGCTACATTTGCATGGGATTACCATGACATGAAGGGATTAGATCCTAAACTTTGTACACATAGGATCTACATCAAAGAAGAATTCATATCAGTGAGGTAGCCACAAAGGAGAATCAATCCTGCATTAAGGGAGATTGTCAAAGGAGAACTACAAAAGTTATTGGATGCAAGATTCATCTACCCCATTTCAGACAGCCAATGGGTATCTCCTTTAGTGATTGTACCTAAAAGGGGAGGAAAATGGAGAGTTTGTATTGACTATAGGGAACTTAATTCTGCCACCAAAAAGGATTATTTTCCCCTTGCTTTTATAGACTAAGTTTTGGATTCACTTGCACGAAAGCAGTACTTTTCTTTCCTGGATGGATTTAGTGGGTACAATCAGATATAGATCACGCCTGAGGATTAGGAGAAGACAAATTTTACCTATCCTTGGGGCACTTATTCCTATTCAGTGCTTCCATTTGGTCTCTGCAATGCACCTGCAACTTTTCAGAGGGCATTCATTAGTATCTTCTTAGACATTTCACATGAATGCATGGAAATCTACATGGATGATTTCACTACCTATGGTGCAGATTTTGATGAAGCATTAGAGAACTTGAAAAAGGTTTTACAAAGATGTGAAGACCATAATCTATCCTTGAATAGTGAAAAGTGTTTCATGATGATGCAGGAAGGAGTTGTCCTTGGCCACTACATCTCTCACAAAGGAATTCAAGTGGACCCAGCTAAGATTGAGGTGATTACCAATCCTTTTATTCCTGCAAAACAAAAAGATGTTAGGAGTTTCTTGGGTCATGCAGGCTATTATAGGTGTTTCATAAAGGATTTCAGTAAAATGGCAGCACCACTCTATAGTCTTCTAACCAAATATGTCAAGTTCCAGTGGACAAAGGATTGTGACAAAGCATTCTCTGCTTTGAAAGAAGCTTTAACCCATGCTCCTGTACTCAAAGGTCCTAATTGGGAACTTCCTTTCCACATTCACAATGATGCATCAGATTATGCTATAGGAGTTGTTTTGGGACAAAAGGAAGGAACAATTGAGCATGCAATATACTTTGTCAGCAAAAACTTGCAAGGAGTTGAGTTTAATTACATAGTGATAGAGAAGGAGATGCTGGCAGTAATTTATGCTGTCAATAATTTCAGACACTACATCACTAGATATCGGATCTTTGTACACACAAATCAAGCAGCAATAAAATATCTAATAAGCCTTTAATTATAGGAAGATTGGAAAGATAGTTGTTGCTCATGCAAGAATTTGACATCACCATTGTTGATAAACCGGGAAAAGAAAATGTTGTAGCAGACTTTCTCTTTAGGCTGACCACATCAAAGGACAACCAAGTCATTGATGACTCTTTCCCTAATGAACACTTGTTTTCCATCAGTGTGCACACACCTTGGTATGCAGACATAGCAAATTATTTGGTCACAGGGAGAGTTCCCCCTCATTTCTCTCCAAAAGAGAGAAGGGTTCTCATTGAGAAGACTTCCTTTCTCATAGATTGTAGGATGTACATTCTACACTGGGCCAAACCATGTGATGAAGAGATATGTGAGAGAAGATGAGACATATGATATTCTACATGCATGTCACAATGAACCCTGTGGAGGACACTTTTTAGCAAAAAGGACATCAATGAAGGTACTTAATATAGGATATTATTGGCCCACACTTCATAAAGATGCAAAAAAAATACTAAGAAGTGTGATAGATGTCATAGAATGGGTCAGCCAACGAAGTTTGATGAGATGCCTCTCTACCCCCAGGTACTTATCACACCATTTGACAAATGGGGACTTGATTTTGTAGATCCCATTGATCCACCATCAAATGGAAAGTCCTACATCCTGGTATGCACTGATTATGTGACCAAATAGGTTGAAGTTAAAGCCATGAAGCATGCCAGAGATAATAAGGTTGCAAAATTTCTCTATGAGTAAATATCCACACGTTATGGAGTTCCAAGAGAGATAGTGACTAATAAAGGGGCTCAATTTACATCAACCCTTGTTACAACACTAGTCAATGAATATAACATCAGGCATAGGAAGTCTACTCCCTATCACCCACAATCCAATGGCCAATCTGAGGTGACCAATAGGGAAATTAAGGCAATCTTGACCAAAATAGTGGTTATTCATAGAAAAGATTGGGAAAATAGGTTGCCCAAAGTTGTTTGGGCCTATAGAACCAGCTAGAAGACAACCACTGGTTTCACTCCTTTTGAGTTGTTGTATGGGACGATAGCTATGATGCCTATAGAGTTTGAGCATAAAACTATTAGGATTGCATTGGATCTTGGAATAGACATCTATGAGGCACAAAAGGACAGAATCATGTAGTTGAATGCCTTGGATAAAATGAGGAAATCAACACTTCATCACATAGAGATAGTGCAGAATCAAAGAATAAAGTGGCATGACAAGTTCATAAAGGACAAGAAGTTCCAGCCAAGTGACTGGGCACTTATTTATGACTCAAGATATCAAGACAATGCTGGTAAGCTGCAAACAAGGTGGCTAGGACCATATGAAGTTGATGAAGTCTTCTCCAACAATGTTGTTCAACTCACTACCATTGACCCTGTCAGATTTAAGCTGCTTGTCAATGGTCATTGCCTCAGGTCGTATCACAAGTCGACTTCCAAGGAGGAATTCATGTAGTAATTCACTCAACATGCAACACTAGAACTTTCTACAGCCAAAGGAAGTGGACCTAGTGTCCCTCCTTCTGGCTAACCAAGGTACATAACTTGTCATAATAAAGACTTCCACTCTTGTGGGATTCAAATTCTTCATTAATTCATCTGCCCATCCATATCCACCTTTCTCTCTCTTCCATCACTCCACCATCACTTCACTTCATTCCACTTCACTTCACTCCATCATCATTTTCATTAAATGCTTAACTAAATTTTTAAAAGGTGATCAATACTTCCTCCATATTCTTTACAGCAGATACTCCAAGAATTCAGGTTCATGTGCATCAACTTGTTACATCTTAATTATCTTTTAGTACATTTATTTAATTACTGTAAATTAATGTAGATGTTCTCCACAGCATATAATTATACCCTGCCCTGTCAAATCATCATTACCACCTAGCCTGTGCAGACACATGCTAAAATTTAGGTTGGGGGGGAAGTGTGAATAGCATGTCCATGTGTCAATCCATGTTGGTCCATGTCAACAAAATTTTAATTGAGCTAATTTGAATTGAGAGTGAAGTGGCAGCTTACATGTGTGAGATGACACCAAACTGCCACCATTTTCCTTGATAGTATTCTTCATCTATGATTCCCTATTGCCCTTATTACCTTAGTCATAATCCTAAGTCGCCAAAAAGGTAAAATTCATTCGACATTGGCGTTGGGAATTCGATAGCATTGCAAGAGGAATAAATTTGGCTTTTAACGAAAGATTGAAGGAAGAAAATTGCAGAAGTGACTATTAAATTATAGACAGTTGAAACAATGGGAGGGCAGCTAATTAGAAATGAACCCATGGTTCATGATGTAGTATTGCAGGATGCACCTTCCCAAGCCGAGTTTAGAAATTGCGAATGGTTAGATTATTTCCTGAATCTGGATAGCTAAAATGAAGACATTGTGCTAGAATTTGTGTAAACACTCTCGAAAGGAAATGCCATAGTAAAAGGGTTGGAGGTAATTGCTACTGAAGAAAGAATTGCGGAGATGATAGGATTTACTGTTGATGGTGAACATTACCCTACTACCAGAGATGCAAGGTCAGCTAGGGATGAATTTATTGAACCTGGTGACCCTCCATTGGACGTGGATAAGCAAGGTGCAAAGAGAACCTCTCTGCCTGAGCCATGGAAGCAAGTAGTTGTCCACATTGTGAAGTACATTACTTGTGAAGGCCACCAGTCAAATCTCTATTTTGTGCACTTCAAACTCCTAAATCATATGAGGCATAAGAGAAGAATGAACATTTCAAATTTGTTATATCATCTCCTTTCAATCATGGTGGTTGAGACCCAAAAAGGTAGAGATAATTTTGTCTCCCATCATTGTTTGATCAAATTATTAGTAGAGAAATCTTTGCATGATGTGTTTGATATGACATGGGAGGGATTTTTAAATATTGATCAATTTAGACCAGAGCATTTGTGACCTAGGGCTTTGCCTCAACCTCGTAGGTCTAGTAGGAGAGTGAGTGTTGTTGAAGCCACTCTTGGAGCCTCAACTTCTAGTGCAGGCCCTAGTGTAAACCCTCTTGCAGTCGAGAAAACCATAGAAATCAATTCTTATGAGTCAGAATGTTTAGGAAAAGTTAGTTCCTATTCAGACTCTGATGATGATGTTCCTCTTGAAACCCTAATCTGAACTAGGGCACAAAAGAAGGAGGTAGAAATAAGGAAGGGAAAAGCTAAAAAGAAAACAACAGAAAAAGAGACACCAAGCCCTAGGAAACAAAAGGCTAACATTGTTCTTCCTGTAGCTGAAGAAAAACATGACAAACCTCCTAGAAAATCAAGGCCAACCACTAAAATTCCTCCAAAGAGAAGCCCTAGGCTTCGAAAAACATTTTGAGAAGACACAGAAGCCCCAATGGGGCAGGAGAATGTTAAAGAAAAAGACATTTTTGAGGAACAGGAAAATATAAGGTTAGCAAAGCTTGTTGCCATCACAAAACAAGTTGAGAATCAAGAGTATGATGATGTGAATCAAAAACTACAACAAGAGCAAGAGTTCTTGTAGCAATATCAAGAACCCCTATAGCTAGGGCTGGGTGAACAATCAAAGCCACTGTAGCTAATGCCATGTGAAGAGCAAGAAGCGGTGCCAAGGAAGATTTTGGTGGGAATACATAGACCCTCTGATTTTTCTTGGAACCTTGTAGCCCTGAACCTATGGAAGGAAATGTAGAGGAGGGAAGAAGAATGGAAAAAGGAAAAATGCAGGCTAAAGGAGGAGATTGAAAAGAAAGATGCTGAGATTGAAGAAAAGAATACAAAAATTGCTACCTTAAAGGAAAAGTGGACAATGTAGTAGCCTTAGTGCCACAGATGTTAGAATGTAGGACTCCTCCTAGAGTCTATGCTCTATATTTGAAGGAGCAAAGTCTTTCTCTTAGATTGTCAAGGATCATCTTAGGTTTGAATCCTTCCATTGAGACTCCTCATGAATTTTTCCAGACTTATCAAGTTTCTTCTCCTATCATGAATTAAAAATTTGTTGTGTGAACTTTATCTGCATAATTATGTTGTGTCCCATGACCATGATTGGAATCCATTGTTGTATGTTGGGGATCTCCAATTAAGGGCATTTATGTCATGGATACAGAATGAGACTAGGTGGGAACAACAATTCAGGACTTACAAGCAAATAGAATTCAATGCTCCCTTGCCCGTCAGGGCTAAATCTAGCAAACCTAGAGACATTTTCCAAGAATGGAACAAAATTCTTTACAGACCCAGTTACAGCAGGAGAATCATGCCTATTAGAGAGGCAACCTACAAAGAATATGAGAAAGTAGCATAAACTACAGGGAAATTTGTAATGGGATATTTTTCACAAAGGTGGAACAGCCTGACTAATGAGTTAAAACAAGTTGAACCTCACTCCCTGCAGAACTATTTTGTAGCATGCAAAAGAGTTCATAGATATATACAACTTAGGAGGATAAAGGGGAAATTTTGGCCTCCACTAACTTTTCAGTCACCTACCTTGTTATGGCCTGTGCCAGATTTCAGGTATTATAGGTATGATATAGTTGTAGAGAAGCAAAGATGGAGCATGTTGGACAACAAGCAAGGGTTCTACTGGGACCCTAATTCACACACTACAGATACTGATGTAGGACAGCTACCAATTTCAAATTTCAGGGTGTTGACTAAGCAAAGGAATAACTCTTCCTCTGTTGGAGGACCAGCGAAACCTTAGGTTGGGGGAGTGATGAGTCCAATTTATGCCTCAATTTTGATAGAGTTTATTATTCTTTTTTTTTTTTTGTCATAGACTTTGATACTTGGTTGTTGACATTTTCATGTTATTTCCCCAAAACCATAGACATTGGGCATAAGTTTATCTTTGTGTTTTTTAATGACATTAACATGCTATGAGAGCTATCTATGTTAATTTTACATGTGGGTTAATGAATGTTACTTTAAGATAGTTATAGATATACAATTGTTGTGCGTGCTAATGTTGTTATGCAGATATAATTCGAGCCTACAAAGTTGAGGAAGATTCTTCCAGTTGGTCATTCGCCATAAAGTTCAAAAAGGTGATCATTCAAAGGTCAATGGAGGGAAGACTCTCGATGGAGGGAAATTCCTAATTTGAATCCAAAAATGTAACTGCCTTGTAAATTATCACAATTGTTTGTTGAGCGAATACAGGAGGTTCTGTTGTGCTAGATTTGCGTTAAGGCAAGATGGCTTGACCAAATTCCACGTATGCACAACTTCCTTTCCACTTTCTATGCTTTCCATAAAGTGGCATCCTCCTAATCTATTGGAGTTGACTACCCTACTAAGTAGTTAGTTAGTAGTTTTTCCTTCTACAAATAAGACTCAAATGCTCCTTCTCAGAAGGTTGATTGATCTGATGTTGTACTTGCATACTTAGTTTTTCAGTAATACAGTTATGTTGTGGCTCTATTGTAACATTGCTTTCAATAAATAAAATGAAGTTATAAGTTCGTTGTATCTAAGTTAGTCTTAAGGAATACTCACCCAAGGGGGCCCACTTGGTAAGCATTACATCCTTCTAGCTTAGACATTACTTTTTTGTTCAGCAATAGTTACAATTCTAGCAATTGTATGTTCCTGTAGCCACTAGAATTCCATTCTATGATTATTCCTGCATCCAAAGCAGACAGTAGTTTCCTATCTATTTGCACATATTTTCATTCCTATCATGCATTTTAATTCAATATAGTTGTTAGTTGATGTTCAATTCTTATGTTACTTCCTTTCAAGCAATTTACTTTCAACATCATGTCTTTTCTAGTTATAGAATGAATATGGCTACTATGGATTCCTAGTGCACATCCTGTGCTAACCCATTTCAAGTCTATGTCCCTGGGTTGACAATTAAATGAACCTTCATGATGATTAAGATAGCTATTCATAATAGATGTCCAATCTCTGAATCATAGCTTTAAGGGCCTAGTTGTTGAATCATTAGAGGAGGCCAACAACATCCATACAATATACAATGTGTGTGGTTCTTAATTTCATGGTGGCCTTGGTTGTTCTTCTAGATCCGCTTCCCTCTCTTCGATGATGCTCTCCCTCCTTGTTCTGAAGGGTGAAAAATATCTCTAACATCCACCTCATCAAACCAACAAGGTAGTTAGTTGGAAAAATCATATCACTAAAACATATTAGAATCATTTATTGACATCTCATGCTAGTAAATTTAACATGTACATCAATTAAAAAAATATCAAACTGATATAAAACTAGATCATTATCATATTATACTTGTTCATAAAATAAGTTTTGGCATTATAATCCAAATACAAAACAATATATAACATAATCTAAAGGGTTTAAAAATAGGATGTGACACAATTTGTCTCTCTTTGTTCTCAACTATAGGGGGTCTCCAAAGAACATTTGAAGGCTAGTACTTTTTTGGAAAATATCAAATTTTAAATTAGCTAGCTTCATGAAGATGATATTTTGTGCTCAAGACAACTTCAAAGCATGTTTAAGTTTAAAATATAATTATGTGCTTTAGCTACACTAGGTGCTACAAACATGAAATATTGTACAACTCCAATAATTTTATGGTGTAGGGTGAAGTGTGTAAAAAAAATTGCACCCAAATTTGGACCACTTTGAGTTAGCCAAAACCTTAATAATAGTCTCTCCTTCAAGAACAATAAGTATATGTTGCTAAACTGTAATTAATCTTGAAAAATAAATGAGATTAATTAGAAGCTTCATGTATTGGGAAATCGTTCCCAAAAAATGATAAAGCTACAATAATATGAATAAAGCTAGCAAAAAAGAAGAATGTTGATTATTCAATGGTCTTGTTACATGTTTGATAGAACTACATTATTATATGTTTTGGCCCTTGGTGTTTCTCTAGCCTATTTTCGTGCTATACAACAGGTGTTTTGTTGCCCTTGGTTTTCTCATTGATTTGGTTGTATTGTTGTATAATTGATTATTTTTCCTCACAATCCCCCCTTTTTTATGAACTACATATTTCTTTCGTAAGCAATCATTTCTCAATAAAAACAAAAAATGAAGGTGATTGAAGATATTAGATGGTCGAATTCCCTCATTGAAGACAACTCAGATAATAAGCAATGTAAATAGAAGTAAATTTGAATTTATAATCTATAAGAATAATATTAATAAGATAAATAGTTGAAAGTAGAAACGTGGTAAATATTATGCAAGGGTTTGTGTACTTAATCCTTTGCCTTAAAAAGAACATATGTATATTTTTTTATTATAAGTATAGTGGAAATGGTCTCTTAGATCGTAGTTTACAAAAAAAAATCTTACATAAATTAAAATAACTCTTTCAGTAAAAATAAATCTTCAAATAAAATAACTTTTTAAACAAATAAAATAATTCTTAAATATCTCAAAAAATAATAAATATAAATAAAATAAAATATTTTTTGATAATTTTAAAATAAAATTAAATAATTTTTGATAATTTTAAAATAAAATAAAATATTTTTTGATAATTTTAAAATAAAATTAAATAATTTTTGATAATTTTAAAATAAATAAAAATAATTCTTAAATAAATATTAATTTAAAATTGATATGTCTCCAAAGATTTGAAAGATGTATCTAAGAATCTATACTAGTAAATACTTTAATCAAATTCTAATTTCCATATATACTAAAAACTAGTCATTAAACAACACTCATACTATTTTTTTATATAGGAAGTTAAAAGAAAAAGCTTAGCATTGTTACTTTCACACCTTTTTCCTTGTAGATATACTTTTAGTTCAGACATCGCTAAAAAAAACATTCATTCTTTAGCTTTATGTCATTGGAAAGCAAATATTCTTCTGCTCTAAACTAGTGATCACACCTTGGTGTGCAATGGGTACGCCGAAGAGGTGTGGGAGGTCAATTAGGAAAAATTCAGGTCTATTTTTTAGAGGGAGAGATAGGGATAGAAAGGAGGAGAGATAGAGGGGGGAAGAGTGAAAGACATGGGGGTAAGGAGATAGAGATAGAGAGGAAGACATAGATAGAAATAGATACAAAAAAGGAAAGGGATATGGAGAGAAGAAGAGGGGGGATAAAAAGAGAGAGGAGAGAGAGATAGACATATATAAAGATAAAGATAAAGATAAAAATAGGAAGTGATATATAGAGAGAGGGAGAGATATAAGGGTAGAGAGAGATGTAGAGATGTAGAGATAGAGATAGAGGGAGAGAAGAAAGAGAAATGGAGAGATAGAGATGGAGAAGCAAAGATATATAGATATAGAGGTCTAGGAAGAGGGAGAGAGAGGGGGAGATAGAAATATGGATAGAGAGAGGGAAACATGTCTAGAGATAAAGTGGGAGACAAGAAGATAGATGTAGAGATGAAGATAGAGTGAGAGAGGAATATGGAGACAAATAGATATAGAGGTAGAGATATAGAGATAGATAGGGGATAATGAGTGAGGGAGGGAAGGAGAGATAGAGAGGGGGAGATAGAGAGTGGGAGGGAGAGAAAGGGAGAGAGATAGGTAGAGGAGGAAGAGAGGAGAAGTAGAGAGATATAGAAAGAGGGAGTGATAGGGAGAGGAGAGAGGGAGAGATAGGTATATAAAATACTATATATAATAATAAGTATAATTATATAATAATAATTTAATTTACATTATATAAAAGGTATATTATATTGTATTATATTTATAATTATACTATATTAAACAATAAATAAAACCATAATATTTTTTATTTTGTTACTATTATATTTTAAGTTACTTTTAAAAAAATAAGGTACATATATTATAAGATAATACATATAATTTTATATATAAAATAAAAAATAATTGAATAACATATATATAAATATTTAATATATAATATTTTAACAATAATTATATTTTGAATTTTGAATTTATTTATAAAGAGGGAGAGATATGTGGAGAGGGAGAGAGAATATGTGGGGAGAGATGAAGGGGTAGCTCAATATATAGAGAGGGTGAGGGAGAGGGAGACTTTATCTTTCTTTTTTATATAAAAATGTATTAATTATTCATTATAATAATTTTGTTGTTATGTGGAGCCTAATCAAACTCAGAGGTTAAATTTTCCCCACTTTTATCGGTGCGGTTTCCCCCCAAATTATTTAACGGGGGTTTGGGGGCAGCACCCCCAAGACAGGGTCAAGGGGCAGTGCCCCCGAAACCCCTCACTTTTTTTATTATTTTATAAAGGTGTCGGGAGTTATTTTTCTATTGGCCAACATAAAAAACCCTATTTTGTAACTGACATAAGTCTTGATAAAAGGCTAAGGGTTAGTGTTTTCGTTGGCATTGTATTGTAGCATTTGCAGCAGTATTGAGTTGTAAGGATTGTGGGTTGTAATCAGTTTGATTTTGCTGGATAATAATATTGGACTCTCTGTTGGTGGATGTAGCCCGAGTTTGGGTGAACCACGTTAAATATTGTCTCTTGTTATTATTTTTGTGTTTTTCATTCCTCTGTTTAATCTTTATTTACATTTAATTGATATTTTTTGCATGCAATTCCTAACAAAATTTATATTTATAATTTGTAACATGTAATAATAGTGAATTTTGTATATATATATATATATATATTGTAATATATTAATTACAGATTCTATTATATTTACAAGTTAATTAATTTTTTTTGGTATAATAAACCTAGTTTTAAAAGGTCTAAGAACCAAAAATTAGAGACGAGAAGGAATCGAATACAAAATCATAACACCACAAGCTAAACCTAGAGGAATCGCCTGTAAAAATACCAAAACACCTCTAGCCGCTAAGTAGGCCTATCTGTATTGAGGAAATTGTAGACCACCACCAAAAGACAATCAGGCTAGGTTTTTGACATTTTTCCTATATTGTTGAGGATGTTGACACCCTTGTTCACTGCACAATTTGTCACCCTATTACCCTTCTTGCCAATATGAGAAATATTGACCTCTTCTATTTCTTTTAGCATAAACTTGGCTACATCCACTATGACTGCTAACCTCCACCTCTTAGTGTATCGATGACCAACTTGGAGTCACCTTCTATGCAAAGTTTTTTCACACCCTTGTCTTTGGTGATCATGATCCCCCATAGAGTCGCCCTAGCTTCAGCAAAATTATTGGATTCAACACCATTGTCAATGGAAAAAAGAAGCTTTAGGTTCCCTCAATTTCATCATGGAAAATACCTACATCTCCAACACTCCTAGGATTCCCCTTGGCATCTCCATCAAAGTTTCACTTGACCCATCTATGACACAAAGCCACCCAAATATAGTTCTTGCTGACACTAGGTTGCATACAATGGGTAGAAGATAACCACTGAAAACCTGACCAATCCCTTCTCTTTCTCCACAATCGTGCAATCATCATTTTTATTGGTGGCCCCTAATTCTCCAATGGTTCTCACTACACCATCCCATATCCTATCGAAATTTTTTTCTTCCTCTCTAAAAGTGTAGTAGTTTCTCTCTATCCAAAGAGCCCAAATAATGACAGCAGGAACAACATCCCAAATCAAGGCTATTCCAAGGCTCATACAACAGGAGTGAACGAGACTAGAAACATCCTTAGGAAGCACCCAAGCCACCCCCACTTGTTGATAAATCTACTCCAAATCTGCTAAGCAACATCATAATGCACAAAAAGGTGGCCATTACACTCTTCCTATTGTTTGCACATAACACATATGGAAGGACCCATTTTTCCCATCAACTACAATCTGTCCCAAGTCAAAGCACACCCCCTCTGGGCAATATAGGGGAAGGAATTCATCTTTGGGATGCAAAACTTGCACCATATTTTATTGTCTCCCCTAAGAGTGGTCTTGAAAAAGTAGGTGTGGAAAGCATGTTTGACAGAAATGGCTCCACTTCCATGGCCCTTCCAAACAAAAGTATCTTCCTTAATTTCACCAACTAGCGGCCACTTATCCAACTTTCTCTAAAGCTCCACACATAGCTTACTCACTTCAGTAAAGGAGATTGAAGAAGCTTTGATTGTATTTGCAGGGCCTCCCCCACAATATTATCGAATACCTTCTTGCCATTGACAAATTCAAAGTGCATCATCAAAGGGGAGAAGGATGGGAGACCCTGCAAAGCTTGGTTATCCAACCAACCATCCCACCAGAAACAAATCTTATCCCCTCTTCCCAACTTCCAAGCTATATCTAGTTTCAAGATTTGACTACAAGCCTTAAGGAAATTCCAAATACATGAGCCTTTGGGCAGCTCACAAGTAAAAAGATTATCCACATCATTGTTAAGGTATTTTTCCTCGAGGATCTGACTCCAGAGCATCTCTTTCGCTATAAATCCTCCAAAGCAACTTGATGTCCAGAGCCATATTCATGTCTTTACTTTTTCTAATGCCCAATCCACCATGCTTGATAGGCCTACAAACATCATCCCATTTGACAAGATTGTGTTTGAAATGCTCATTGCTTCCCCTTCATAAAAAGCTTCTCTTAACTCCTTCTAGATACTTGGACACAGTGTTAGGAATCTGAAAAACTGACATTGTGTAGACTAGGATAGCCATCAAGGAAGCTTTGAAAAGAGTAATCCTACCAACCAAAGACAACCACTTTCCCTTCCATAAGGCAAGCATAGTCTGCACTCGATTAGTGGCATTGCTCCACTTTCTTTCTAAAGAGCAATTACTGATCATGGGCATTCCAAGATACTTACTTGGCAGAGAGGCAATATCATATCCAAGGGTATATTGAATAGTGTGCTTTTCAATGACACCATCTTTCAAAAAGAAATATTTTGACTTAGAAACATTCACCTTTTGTCTTTCTACCGCCTCATACTTGCTTAAGACACTCTTAAGGACTATACGTGCTTCTCTTCCTTTAGTAGCACCAAATAGGAGAGTGCTATCCACGAATTGCAAATGAGAGATGTTCCCAACACCACTTTAAACTTGGACACCTTCCAGGTTTCCCAAATGCTTTTCCTTCTTCAAGTTTTTTCCCAACACCTCTGTAACCAAGAGGAAAAGGAAAGGGGACAACAAATCCCCCTTTCAGAGCCCTTTCTTAGCCAAAAATAATTCCATGGGCACCCCATTTATCAAAACAACATACAAAGGAGAGGAAATGCAACTGTAGATCCAATTACACCAAGACTCACAAAATCCAAATCTCTTCATAACCATGATCAAAAGATCCTAGGGAACTCTGTCGTAAGTTTTATTCATGTCTAGTTTGACGATCATCCCCTCCTTATTCTTGAGAAGGGTCAAGTGGATAGCCTCGTGAAAAATTATGATGCCATCCAGAATCTATCTATCCTTTAGGAATTCGCTCTGTTCCTCTGAGATTAAGCCATTCAAACAGACCCTAAGTCTGGTGGCCATAGCCTTCACAACAATCTTATAAATAACATTGCACAAAGTTATAGACTTGTACTAATCAAAGGACTGCAAGTCCTTAACCTTAGGAATCAAGGCTAAATAGGTCATGTTTGATTCCTTTAAAACAACCCTTCATGTCCTGCACTCCTTAGCAACACTCCACACATCTTCACCAACCTTATCCCAATACCTTTGAAAAAATCAGCTTGAAAGCCCTTCGACCCAGGAGCCTTTCTGGAACCCAAAGAAAAAAGTGCACCCTTAATTTCTTCTACCATGAAGGGGGCCAAGAGGAATGCATTTCGATCATTTGAAATAAGCCAAGGGATGCAGGAAAGCAACTCCCCCTGAGCCTGAGGCATAGGAGTGGTAGAGGAACCCAGAAGATCACAAAAGAAATTTAGACCCACCTCTCTAATAACACCAATATCCTCCCATTGGGAACTTAGACCAATCATTGCGTGGAGGGGGAGGTTGTGTTCATAAGTGTTAGATATGCAATTAGCAAAAGGTACTCCAAATTATGGGTGGAAGGTGACTCTATGAACATAATAAATTATCTACATGGCACTCATACTCCGAGTTGGAATGTCGACTAGCTCATTAAGGATATGATAATCATGTTGCAATCTTGTGAAGAGACCCGTGTCTCTCACGTTTACCGAGAAGGAAACTCATTGGTAAATTTTTTTGCCAACGAGGTTTTCAGTTTAAATGATTTTTTTCCATGGGAGGAGGGATCGATCCTTCGCAAGAAATCTAGGATTTTATTGAGGAATGATGGCATGGGTTGAGGTGATGTGACATTTATGGTCTAGTACCTTCCTCCATTTCACACACTTTATGGGTGTCTTGTTGCTCTCTGGTCTTTAGTTGAGTATTTTTTGCAAGGGTTCGGTGAGTCTTGTGTTGTTATCCATGGGTGGTGATAGGACAATAATCGAGTTGCATTCATGTGGGGACATTCAAAGAAAGAAGAAACTCTGGAATATTTTGTGCCATAGTAATTTTACTCCATTTTTACAGAGACTACATGGGCATGACCCCAATGCCTTAGTGCAATTTGTTTCTTTTTGGCATAATTGAAAGCTCATGGTTAAAGGTCTGGAAGTGGAGGTAAATGAGGATTTCGTTGCCACTATTACTGGGATTCTGACAATTGGCCAAAAATTTTTTAAGGATAAAAAGAGTAATGAGGAGGCGATGGTCTAGTTTTTTAAAGATGATGAGTGGAAACAATTAATCAAATTGGAGAGCTAGGGCTATGAGAGAACATCCCTCAAGAAAATTTGGGCAAGCGTTGCTAAGGTGTTGATGCATTACGTGACTCTGGAGGGGAGGTTTAGGGTTATTCTTGGTCACCATTTTACTCTCCTCAACCATTTCATACATGGTTTGTTCATTTCATTTCCTTTCTTACCATTATCATCTTTAGAGGTCTTGGTGTACACACATCTGAAGAATAGGAGGGTGCCTATCCTCCATGAAGGGCTTATTTTATTAATTATGGATCATGTCAAGACTCTTATCTCTGCTCCTACCATCAAGGGCAAGGAGAAGACATTAAGTGATGTGTTTGGGTCGTCGAGCTCAGAGTCCACTTCAGATGAGGAATGGAATGAAGAGGAGGATGATGTTTCTCCTACGACTGTGACTACTTCTTCTTCGAAGAGGAAGGTGGTTGGTGCTAGGAGTAATAGGGAAGCTAAGAGGCTTTCCCTTTCTAAGAGTGAGGACACGAAGGTGGGATTGGATGATTCTTCTCCCAAATCTGTGGAGGTGGTTGTTGGTAAAGATGTTGTTGGTGGTGGCCTTGAGGTGGGGACATATGATAATGCTTTGGCTTTGGTTGAAAAACCACAGAGGTTGTCGAAGCATATTGCTAACCTAAAGAACAAGGCCTTGGATGTTCTAGCTAAGGACCCCAATGTGGCTGATGATGACAAGGATTCTGGTGATAAGGCAGTGGCCATTGAGCACTCCCCTATGCAGGACTGGCCCAAGGAGGAATAGGACAAGGAGATAAGGGGTCTGGATGAGGAGGATGCAAAAAAGAAAAAATCCAAACAGGAGCCTTTGAAGGTAAATCCCTCTTTCCGGACGCTGCCACTATGATGACACTACCTTCATGGCGACTGCTGCATCATATGGCGTAGAGCTGAAGCCCACTCATACGCTGAATTAGCTAAATTGGACTCTGGCGGAGTTCAATAAAGATTATCGACTTCCATCAGTTTGAAGGATATTTAGAATCTTCTAAAAGGATTAGAGATTATTTGGACTATTCTTGACTTAATTCGGAAAATAAATTGGACTTAGAAGAGTTCCTATCATGAAGAAGCTTAAATCTATAAAGTAGAAAGATTGGCCTTCTCAAGCCAAAGTTTATAAATCGATATCAAAAACTAATCACGGGCATGTCATATCTCTATGAAGAACATCGCAGACTCCTTGGAAGTCCTTTTCAGAAAGATAAGTGAGCTCAGGGAGGATCAGGTTTATTTCTCTGAGCTTATGGAGAAGAAGCACTGGTTAAAGATAAAGGTAAAAGTTGCTGGGATAATGACAGACTGTTGTTAGAGGGTTAGCTAATTGGAAGAAGTCATTTGATGCCACGAGATTTATTTGAATATGGTGAAGGCATAGGAACTTGATGAATTCGGGTATTGGCACTAAGGTAAACTGAACTAGTCATTAGTCTTGTTCTTTATTGCTTTATATTCATGCTAGGTGTAGAGTTTCTTTTTAGGTTGTTTTTGTGTTTTTGTGGTATGGGAGTGCTTTTGGTGGATTTTGCTCATATTTCAAGTTTATCACCTGCTCTGTTGTGTTTTTTTGGCTGTTGGGTTGCTAATGGTGGTCTTTTGAATATCCTTTCTTGCAGCATTTTATATCTTTTATTGTAAAGGGTTTTAGGTCCCTTCAAAACATGTTTCTCCCATATAATCAAAACACCAATATCCTCAAGAACCACTTAATCAGGATTACTTGTTTTTAAAATTTTATTACGTTTCCTCCTAATCATCGTGGAAAGTTGAAAGAAACTGGTATTTTGATCACCTTCCCTAAGCCATTTCACTCTAGACTTTTGCTACTAGAACGTCTCTTCCATCCTTAGTAAATGGTGCAGCTTACCTGCGAGCTTAGCCTCCTTCTCCTTAAATTCATGAGTGTACCCTATGATCGAAATGGTTGTCTCCACATCTTTGATTTTAGACTCAACTACATTTTTGTTACCAAAAAGTTTTCCCATGGTTTCCTTATTCCACTCTCTTTCCTACCTCTTTACTGCCTGTAACTTGCTTGAGATAATAAATATCCTATAGTCTCTAATCTTAGTGCTCCACCATTTACCAACCAAGTCATCAAAATCAGGATGATCATACCAGAAATCCACCATCTTGAAAGGTATACCCCTAGGATTACTTGGATTTCTTAAAATAAGAGAAATGGGCCAATGGTCCAAGCCATCGAAATGTATGACCTTACAACAAAACCCACCTAAATCCAACAACCACTCAGAGTTCAAAAAGAAGTGGTCCAACCTGCACTAGATATTGTCCCCCCCACCCATTTGTTGTTCCAAATGTACCACCCTTTACTTGGCCTAATGTCTACAAGAGTTAGATCATCACACAACCTGCTAAAGCTAAGAGAGCCACAATTGTCAAGCACCCTCCCACCCCTTTTATCTTTAGGAGCCAAGATGGTATTGAAGTCTCCCCCATTACCCATTTCTCAAGACTGTGATTTTTCCTGAAAGAGAGAAGGTAATCCCAAACTTCCAGCCTCTCAAAATTAGTGTTAGGACCATACACATTAGAAATGAGCACTTGATCGCCATTTCTAACATCCTTGCAGCTGACGGAGATATAGAAACAATTGGAATCCATCAGTGAGCAACAAAAAATGTTTTTGTTCCATAGAATAACAAGGCCACTAGTGGACCCCACAACATCTTGTACAACTCCATCCCCACTCCTCCAAATCCTATTAAGCATTTCCAGAAACTTCCCTTCATTCACTTTGGTTTCTTGTAATAACACTAGGTTTGGGGTCTAAATCTCTATCAACCACTTAAGAAGGTGGTGTTTATCGGGGCCATTGAGCCCTCTTATGTTCCAGCTGTTGTATTTCATGACAAACCTATTGTCGGGAGGTGCTCGCCTCCATGGGTAACATACTTCCTCATAAATTCCTATGAGCCATTTTCAAGATCCTCCAACTCCCTAAATTTTGCCTTATAGGGATCAATTTTCTTGCCCCTTGTGTTAGATCCCTCGACATTGATCACCAAAGAAGGTTTGCCACCGAACGTTTTGGTTCTTCTGGTGGCAATGTTGTAGCCATTTTCTCTATCCTCCTACACTATATCTACTTCCTTATCATTCTAACTTCCCAAACCATCAAGGCTTGAAGGCCCCTTTTTCTCATCATTCTACTTTGTGCTTGCATCTCTCTACACGGTGAGATCTCCTAGAACACCTCCTTTAAGAATTGAGACATGTCTCCTTAAAAATTTTAATTGGTATCTTTGAGAAAGTCCCCGCTATGGAATGAAATAGGATTAAAGAAGAGTGATCAAAATCTTTGCTTCCACTACCCATACCATCCTCTTGAAAGTCGTCGAACTGCTCTTGACTAGCTTGCTTAGTGTTGTTCATGGCCTTTGGATGGTCTCTATTTTTAACAAGGATGAATGGGGTCCTAAATCCCTCCTTAGGATCTATTTCCACCACTTCTTCCTCTTTCCCTTCTGCCTTGCCTTGCCCCTTTAGAAAACAAAATATAACTATATGACTGAGATTTCCACATCAAAAACAATTCACTGAAAGCCCTTCATATTCAATCTTCTATTTTCAGACCCCCAAAATTGAAGAAAGTCATATGGAAAACTTAATCAATAAACTAAGGTCCATCCAAACACATATCTGCATGTTGTCTTGAGATCTTCCCACCCGTGAAAGCTCTTCGCACTGTATGAAGACTCCCAACATGTCCCCGATGAGGTTGTAAATCACCTTAGATTTTGAGCTCTTGTGGGAGTTTGAGGGGACACACCCATATAGGGGCCTTGTTGATTGCTTCATTTATGGGATCAAAACCAGGGGGCCAAACTCTCATAAATAGACTAGCATTCCCAAAATACCAAGGACCCCATTGATTATTTCATCCCTTTCAAATTCCAAAGTGAAAGTCATCTAGAGGAACCCCAATAGCAGGAGACAGATGGTGAGAATAACACCCTTCCAATTTGCGTTGCACCAATCCTTGATTTGAGCCAGGGAAGGCCAAATCCCCACAAACTTTCCAATTGCAGCTATCTGCCTGAGCCTCATGACCTTGGATTGGAGCATGTGATATGTTATCGCCACATCTAGGGTTTCACTAACAATTAAAAGATTGACATTCCTAATTTCCACTCTTGCACCCTTCCCTAACTCCAATTCCTAATTTTGTTCCTTATTTGCATTGACAAATAGAGTCCCCATCTCATATGCACTGTTATGACCTTCTTTTGCTCCATCACTCCCTTGCATTGAACCTTTGTGCTTTTGCAGAACCCTTCTATGCTTTGATGCTTTCATTCATTGCACTACTTTTTTTCCAATATTGTTATCTTCTTCAAATAGAAATAATTTTAATTACAAGAATTAAATGTATACTATATTGAAATATATCAATTAATGTACTATTTGTATTTAATAATTTTTATTATGAAATATAATATATAATAATATTATAACTTGCTCTCAAGGCCAGTAAATTTGTTACATTCTCCTAAAATCTCTTAATGACTAAATTATAATTGTATTCTCTCTTTATAATATATAATAATAAATAAAACTATAATTAAATTTAAATTCTCTGTCTGTTATTATTATATACGTTTTAGTCTTTATTTTATCTTTATATACATAATTCTGACAAGATTAGGCTGAAAATCTCATATATTTAGCATTTTACACTTTACTTTATATTATTATACATCTAGATTTCATTATCTATTCACCCAAGATAATTTTCACAATTGGGGATCGACCCTATAGTCATGGACTTGACCTGTTCCTTTTTTAAATTCATAATTTAATTGATTGTCCCCTTTTATTTTTATTTTTTTTAAGTAAAAGGTGTTTAAGCCGACTATTTATATTATATAATAGTAGAGGTTAAAATATTACTTGGCAGTCTCTAGATATGTTGTAGATACAAAATGTCAACTGTTGCCTTTTGAATATAGCAAGTAGTTTTACAAAACTTGACAGATCTTTCCTATTGTAGAACTTAATTCTACCTAAACATGATGATAGTAACAAAATGTCAACAATACAAAGTTACAAAAACAATTGACTTTGCTATAATATTTGACTATTCACTTCATGCCTTATGTACTGAGAAGTTGTCTTCATTTCCTTGTTCATAATTTGATTTGTTGGAGGGGTAGTTTTAGAATTTCCAGTTATATTCATATCTGGGAGGATTGGTTGTCGACTAATCATGACTGGATGAACATCTCGAGCCCTTGGTGTTGCCTGTGACTCTTCGAATTCCACCTCTCTTTGTTCTGATTGTGTTGGAGGTCTCTTAATAATTGCCTGGCGACAATGATGTGTTAGAAGAAATGAAATTGCATGGTATTTTTTTTTAAGCTCCTTTCCATATAATTACCCAATTCAAAATGACACTTGTTCAACTCCTTGTATAGGTAATTTGAAGAGTTAAATTCAAGTGCCAATCTCATACCAGTATAGATGTTTCTGAAACTCACTTT
>VDFB02042867.1:0-27640 GCA_007258455.2 Sequoia sempervirens
ATGAAATGTATCATTGATGGATGGATTTTCAGGATATAACTAGATTATGATTATAAAGTACGACCAACATAAAATAGTCTTCACTTGTCCATGGGGCACCTATTGTTGGAATATGATGCCATTTGAGCTTAAAAATGTTAGAGCTACATATCATAGGGCTATGAATTTGATCTTTCATGACATGATTCAAAAATCTATAGAGGACTATGTGAACAAAATATTAGCCAAATCAAGGAAATGTCAAGACCATATATCAAAACTGGGGTCAATCTTCGATAGACTAGAAGAATATAAGGTATGACTAAATCCCAAGAAATGTGTCTTTGGTGTAACTTCAGGAAAGCTCTTGGGATACATTGTTTCAATGAGAGGAATTGAAATAGACCCAACAAAATTCAAGGAAATCTTAGACATGGAAGCTCCAAAGACACTAAAATAGCAAAGAGGTCTACAAGGAAGGCTTTGATCAATCAAAATATTCATAGCACAGTTGGCCGATAAAACCATCCCATATTCTCACCTACTCCACAAGGAGGTAACCTATAAATGGGACAAGAAATTTGATCAGGAATTTAACCAAATCAAGGAATACTTTCTAACATCGCTAGTCCTCATGCCAACAATCAGAACAAACCATTGATCCTCTACATTTTAGCTACAACAATAGCTCTCGGTGCTCTTCTAGCTTAGTATGATGAAACGGGGAAAGAGAGAGCTATCTCCTACATTAGTAGAACCCTAGTAGGACATAAGATAAACTATACATTCATTGAGAAGGCTTATCTTATCGTAGTGTTTTCCTTGCAAAAATTCAAGCACTACATGCTATCTCATCAAATTAAGCTCATCACCAAGAGTGATCCTCTCAAGTATCTCTTATCTAAAGCAACTCTGAAAGGACGGATGGCCAAATGGGTGATGATATTGATAGAGTATGACAATGAGTATGTGGAACGAAAAGCTATCAAAGGAAAAGCAATTGTAGATCAATTGGTCGAAGCTCCCATATATGCAAAAAATCCATTGGTATCAAAGTTTCCAGACGAGTCAATCTTCAAATTGAATGTCGTCGACCATTGGAAAGTATATTTTGATGGATCATACACACAACATGGGTTAGGAGTGAGAATCCTCTTCATCACACCACAAGGGGATTGTATCATGAAATCATACATGTTATATTTCCCTTGCACCAACAACATTGTGGAGTACGAAGCTCTTGTCATAGGACTCTAAATCGTAGTACAATGGAAAATCATGACACTTAAGGTCTATGGGGATTTGAAACTAGTAATCAATCAAGTCAATGATGAATATCAAACTAAGGATGAAAAAGTTACCCCATACAAAAATATGGTAGAGGATCTTAAGGAGTTCTTCATCAACATAACATTTGAGTAGATATCGAGAATAAACAATAGAGGAGCTGATACTATGGCTAGAATTGGATCATTACTAGATATCCCAAGGAGCATCCATAAACATGAATTCCTTGTAGAGAAGCTTCTTATACCATATTTCAAGTTACCAAACTCTAAGTTCATATGTGAAATCATTGGTCCTAGTGATCCTTGGTACCATGATATATTCACCTACTTAAAAATAGGAGTCCTCCCCATCGAGATCACTCCAAATCTCAAGAAAACCTTCATTAAAAATACATCCCTCTTTGTCATCTTAGGGAAGACCCTTTACCGTAGGATTATCGAAGGAACCTTATTACGATGCCTTAATCTTGAGGAATCTTTGACTGCCTTAACAGAGGTGCACAATGGCATTTGCAGTTCACACTCGAGTGGTATGACCTATATAACGAGGAATAAAATCTCTAAATTCATCTTGAATTACCTCTTTTGTCGTTACAATGTTCCACAAGCCCTTATCTCTAATAATGGAACACCCTTCAAGAACCAAGATGTTCGTGATCTATGCCAAAGATTTAATATCCAACATCACTTCTCCACCCCATATTACCCCTAGGGTAATGACCAAATTGAGGCTTCCAATAAGACCATTATAAATATCCTAAAGAAAATAGTCAATGAAGTTGGTCATGATTGGCCCCTACAGCTAAACCCTGCCATACGAGCTTACCAAACCAGTGTCCATACAACTATAGGTGCAACCCCTTTCTCCTTGGTCTATGAATCAAAAACCATCTTGCCCATTGAGGTTGAGCTCCCATCCATGAGAATATCATTGTAGAATCTTATTACTGATGAGGAGTATCAGGTATCACGGTTGAATGAGTTGGAGTTACTGGATGAGTGGTGCATGGATGCTTTGAATCACCTATAGGTTTATCAAAACCATCTCAAAAGGAATTATAATAAGAAGATCAAGAGTCGATCCTTCCAAGTCGAAGAGCTTGTGTTGAAGGAAAATAAAAAAAATGTGCCAAATCCAGACAACAAGGGCAAGTTAGAACCAAATTGGTTGGGACCCTTCATCATCAAGACAAGTTACAAATCAAGAGTGTATCAGTTGTCCATATTGGAAGGTGAGCATCTATAGGAGCCCATCAATAGATCCCATCTAAAAAAAGTATTATTCCTAAGCTTGCAAGGTATAAATCAAAAAATACAAAAAAATCAAAATATATCAAAATCCAAAAAAAAAATTAGAAAAAGGATTGAAAATAATAAAGTAAAAAATTGTCCTCTAGTGAAAACCACTTCAGAGGCACTTTGGGCAAGTACCTTGGTGAAAACCTAGAAATTAGATGCCTTGTGTAAATAAGCACCCTCCATCCACCATTGATTCATTAGCTTGTTCTGTATCACCTTCCATTGCTTCCCATTGCATTCCATTGATCTCCCCATCACCCATTCACATCCACATCATGGCTTGATCTTGTGTATGCATCATGTTCCCTTCTAGTACTACTTGGCACATTCCTAAGGTCATTTGGTCCTACCTATATCGAGGTAGTCTATTGCATCATGTTGGGGGCATGTACTTATACCTACATCGGATCAAATTCATGTATATCCTTGAAATCTTCTATAACATCAAAAAATCCAAAAACATCCAAAACATATCAAAAAATCCAAAAACAAGTCAAAAACAGAAAAAATCAAAAAAATAGTTGTCGTGTCGAACTACATTATCTCTGAGCTTGAACATAGGCAAGGCTAATCATTAATCAACCCCCAAGACATAAGGTCAGTCCTTTAGGTTTCCATCATAACAAACTAATAGTCCAATTGTTCATATATCATCAATAAACAAGTCTATGTCAGTCGAACTACGTGGTCTCTGTGTGTATAACATAGGAAAGGATAATCTTTAACCAGCCCTCGACGCCCCTAGGATAGTTCCTTAGGTTAGGTTCTTGGTAAAAATCTTAGAAAACACCAAAACATTAGAAATTTTGAAAATCAAAACATTTGTAAAACATCTCAAAAAAGTTTAAAAAACAACCTCAAAACATTTCAAAGCACCAAAACATTCAAAATCATTCATCCCATTTCACATTCACCCGCAATAAACGTTCACTCATAATAAATCAATCGTCATCTCCAACCTTTGGAAAAAAAAGTGAAAACAAGTATAGCAATTTGAAAGGGTAAACTCAAATTTCAAAGTCTTAAGTTTAGCTCAATAAGTAAACAAGCTGGTCAACTCTTGGTATCAATAGCCCATCATACCATTAGTCTCACAATCATCTGATAACATCATGTCCTAGGATATTCTTTCCTACAATGGGAATCAACATTAGACATCACCCTAGTTTAGTCTTAGCTATAGGTATGAAGAACATTAGCTTGTTTGTCTGTTTGATATTTTCTTATGATTTATCTTATTGCACCTATTCCCATATTGACCTCTCAAGGATGTCTATCTAAAAATATTTAGAGAGAAAGGATTGGGGCATTGATTGTTATCTTTTTTTTTTGTGGTTGTTGGATGCTCTTGTAATATAACTTGGAAAATACTTGTTGTGGTAGGTGTGTATGGAAGGAGTTTTGAATAGCTTGTCGACTATTACATTGTTAGGTTATGCCTTTCTGTGTTTTGGTTTGAAATGTTTGAAACTTCTGAAATACATCCTAGTAAGGTTTTTGTATGTCAGGTGTGAATAAGAATACTCCTATCTATTTGTTGAGGCAAATTCCATCGCACTAGATACCAGTTCATCCTAGTTGTATGTACCTTGATGCATCATATCTATGTGTGTCATCAAACATAAGGAAAGTTGTGCCCTTTACGTCCCCAATCCATTGATAAGCAATACATCATCATCACTCATCATCATATCTAATAAAGTCTCAATGAATCATAGACTTGTTGGACTTCTACATCTTTGTGGATTCAAGGGCTAACCCCTCTCATTCTTCTATCTTCTCCTCATACTAACATGATATCATGACATTCAACAAAAATCTATCTGCATTCATCCTGAATCCACAAACCATCAACATCCTGCATACTCATACATATCATTGTAATAAGAAACATCACCCATTAATTGCATTATCATTTAAGGTATTTAGGATAATGTATATATTTGTTACTCTAGGCATCTTAATTCATCTCATTTAGCATTTTCATTATCATTTAAGTGTTTATCCTAATATAGATTTGTTATTCTAAGCATCTTAAAAATCATCACATTCGCAAACATATATCAAAAGGCATCCATACATACATCTTGCATCATCATATACCATATGGAAACAATATTGAAAAAGAAAATAATATATCCATTGCATTATGTCCATCTCATAAACATTGCATACCATATAGATCATCGCATACCGCATCAAAATAAATAAAAGATAAAACATCCATCACATGTCCATCCATGTCATATATCCATAACATCACATACATCATAGAATAATCATAAATCGCATTCATACATATCATATGCATCCATACATCCATCATGCATAAAATAAAATAACATCAGATCATGTAAATTAGAGCCATCTCATATATATATCAAAAGAGGCAAATGTCATGATACAATCAAAATCAGGTGTGTAATGTCATCGTAAAAAATATAGAAGAGGCTATCAAAACTCAGCCAATGAATGTATATACACCATATAATTAGGTTGTACATCAAAAAAGTGTCCAAAGCAATATCAATGCCCAGAGCTCCTCTCACTCTAACGATCACTACAGTGACTCCCCTGGCTCTAGCGGTGTGATCCTACCGGCCTACGTGATGGTCCCCCACAAGAATTGCTCAGTGCCACCTGAATGATATGTGAGAAATTTGGTTCTCAGTGCTCCTGTGGATAGGCTCGATAATATAGTGTCCTATAATAAGAAGCCTCCTACATGGCTATCCCATACATTTGAGCATGGACCATCGACTACCCCTATACCTATTGTGCAGTAGCCTCTAGCTATTGTCAGTGCCTTGTCTCTAGTTCCAAACTGAGGTCTGCATCTTGTCTCATATGTCACTACTGAGCCACCTCTTTCCTGGCTTGATCCCTCTCCTAGGTTAGTGTCTGAATCTGAGTCGTAGCCTACTATAACTGTCCTATCAGGAGTTGAGCCTATGCCTACAAGGTTGCTATCTATGTGTCACGTGGATTGAGACCCAATAGTGGTTGTTGTGGTGCCCTCTAACCCATTTTTTTTACCAAAGGCACATGTCCATCATTCCCATCATGTATGTCCTACCCATCTTGTGGTTGTTGTGGTGGATGCTATGGAACCTACCTGATTGGAGGTCCTCTCACCCGTCCCCTACTTGTTGCGAGAACTATTGGCAATTTCAATCTGAGTGGTGTGTGGATCTGCTAATAGGCATCATATCCCTTTGTCATCCCTACATCCTGAGGACCATTGAAGTAAACCCATTGCTGCATCACCAACTACCTAAATCATTGATCACCACCTAGGGCTAGATCTGCTACCCCTAGGCTGTCTCCCATGCTCTCCTAGAAAATATAGCTCTATATTCATCATTAGGTGCATCTTTCACCTCTCCAAACTGACGAACAACTCTATCAGGGAGGTACGACTCTATCATATGGTGCTCCCACACCTGTATGTGCCTAGTTTGGCGGTAATAGAATAAATGACCATCGTCGTCATTCCATCTGAAAACTATCATCTCATTAATGACCCACATCTAGTGCGAGATGCCAATAATACTTGTGTAATAAAGGGTAGTCATCCCCCATATCTCTAGACTACAAGATCATCTTGATTTGTCTGAACATCTACCACAGTAGGCCTCAACACTGCTATGTTCTCATAGGCCCAAACATGAAGTAATGTGACACCGACCCCAATGCTATGGGCCCCCAAGTATGCCACCTGGTGCATGTCATGATATAAAGAGGTAATAACAATTGGCTCCCATGTGTAAATAGTCATCTCCTCCATCATTCGGGACTAGAAGATCCCCCTTCCCACACTATAGCCTCTCGCTAATCTGTCAAGAACAAGAAATCTCAAAATCAGTGCACCAAAAAACAAGGCCAAATATGGGGCAATCCCCACATACTGATCCAAGTCAATCTGCCTGCTATCTGTGATGTACTCCTCCACTTTGCACACCTGGAACATGGCATCACCACCGACCTCAACATCATAGATAATTTGCTTGCTATGTATGGAGATCCACAAGATCTATCATACATCCTCCAAGGTGACTATGGCCTCTCTAGTCAATAGATGGAATGATGATGTCTCGCTCTACCATCGCTCCACAAGTGTTGTACTCATCATGGCTAAGTGTGTACATATCGTCAAAATATGTGCCACATGACTAAATCCAATCATACCTAGGAAAAATAATGCATAATTTTTCAAATGCCTCGCTCGACATTGGATTCAGCCTTTGTGCTCCTTTGAGTGGAGTGAACAAAGTACCTCCTGCATTCAAAATTCCCACGACGTCAAGTTTTATCAAACCAACACAATTTCAAAAATTCAAAAACCCTAAAAAATCAAAGGCAATGCGAGCTACATTTTTGCAAAATTGACTCTATAATCGAAGGCAGTGCCTTATCACAAATGTGGATCGATATCTAAGGGTGATGCTCTAACCTCCTAAGCCTGCGCGACACTTCATCACAAAGGTCAATCAACATTTTCCCACAACACTCTACCCCTCCTAGGTCATGTGACGCTCTATCGCAAAGGCTAGTCAGCATTACAATCACAACCCTGAAACCTATCTACGTTGTGCGGTGCTATACTACAAAGGTGGTGCTCCATGAACAAAAGCAACACTGACTGACCCATATGCGACACCCTAGAGAGTTGCTTTTGGATGACTTAGTTGGACCCTAATAAATCCACCAACAATGTGAAAAACAAGAAAATTTTCAAATTACATACCAGGGGTCCTACGTGTGGAGGCCTTTGAAACTCTCAAACCCACTCCATATGATGCCTGGGAAGCGCATGAGCAGCCATTCTATTAGCACCTTAGAGCAAAAATGCAAGAAATCTAGAAGTCAAAGTGCACAAATGAATTGAAAATGAACCCAACCCTCCTATTTAAGCTAAAGATTATGGTTTTTTGTGGGTACAATTAGGGTTCCTAAGCCCATTCATCTTTCTCGTGCAACAAAGCCTGTTTTGGCCTATATTATCATCATAAGCCTATTTTCATGTCTCGTAGGCTATTTTCTATGCCTGAAACATTGTTGAATCTTTTCCGCGAGCTCGGCCCAAAATTCAAATTTTTGCTTGATCTCTCAAGGGGGCAGTGTAGCAACGTAATTCTTTTCATTGGGGAAACAATGGGACATCTGAATAAATCAATTTATTTTTGAATTTTGAACTCGACAATGTCATTCTTTGAACCAATGCAACAAGTACCTTGCTTCAAAGGGGAAAAAAGTAGACACTTAAAAAGTCATGATTGATACTATGCATCTGATTCTAATTAACTAACACCATTTCTTCCTAAATCATTTCTACACTAACCAATTAATTAAATATCTTTATTATTTAGTTAAATTCATCAATTCCTACTATTAATCAAATAATTAGCTTTAATAAATTAATTCACATTATTTTGACTAATGTTCATCCTATTTAATTAAATCAAATCACTTAATTAAATCCCCCTAAGTCCTCTCATTTCATTAAATAAATCCAATTATTTAAAATCAAATGTCATAAATCCCCTAATACACTCAAGTTGATTAATTTTGAATTAATTAACTCTAAATCACTTTACTAATCTTCATTATCCATTTCTCTAGCTTTTAACTCCCCTAAATTTAAATCAACCCATGGTCAACTAACCAAGTTGTACATGAAATTCATTTCTTTTAATTATCTAATACCTTATTTATCCTCACAATGGCATATTCCTAGGAATATTCCTCCCAACCACCCCTTCATTCAATTTCCCTCCAAAAGGCTCTTACACACCCATAAATACCTCTTACAAAGGCATTTGCTCCCTCTTACATGTCATCTTGTCTCTTACAAGGGCATTAATCTCTCTTACATTCTCAACAACATTCCCTTACACCCTCAACCATATGCATTCAATCTTCTTACATTCTCTTTACTCTACACATTCCCCAAAATGTACTCTACCTCCATCCATTAGCCTTGTGACAAGTGTCACATCCCTATTGGCTCTCATTTTAGTCCCACATCCACCAATTTCACTCTTTCTTCTACCCTTGAGTCCTATAAGTAGAAGCCTCTTCTACTTGAAATGGATCCACAATCTCATGCAAATTTATTATAGGCATTTTCACTTATTTTCATCATATCTTAGCTAGTTTTTATTATCATTTGGAGTCAAGAAAAAATACTTGGAATCTTCTACAACCTTAAAGCTTATCAAAAGGACTGGGAAAGAGATTCTTTCCACATCAAAGGAGCACCAATCCCCCTATGGGATGAAGGTTTGATCAACTTAGATGATTTTACATGCTTTATTCATGTTTTCTTGTCTTTGTTTGATTGAGAATCACATAGGGAATGCTTCATTTTAGTTTCTAAGATGACTAAGTGATTGTCTCTTGTTAGCTAATTGCAGATTAGGAATTCACACATTGATATTTTTTAAGGAAAGTTTGGATCTAATTCCATAAACCAAAAAGATGAAGTGTTTAGAAAATTTGAAATGTTTATAACATTTGAGGAAAATAAAAGTGAGAATAAGATCAAGTGAATAAGGATTTGATTTAACATAATAACTTATCTTAACTGATTTACCTTTGTTCTTCTTATATTTATCTTTCGAAGCTTTGATAGGACATCTTGAAACAAAATGACCAATATTTCCACAATTGAAACATTTGAAAGGAAACTTACCTCTGTATTTTCCACTGCCCTTTTTCAATCTCCTCATAAAGTTTGCTTCTACATTATCAACATTATCTGGATCTAATTCCTCATTCTTTTCAGCTTTTCCAACTTTAAAAGTAGTCTCATTCTTTGAATCACTTGGACCAAAATCTCTTAATTCAAAAGAAGTTAAAGCACCAAACAACTAATCTCTAGAGTACAGATTTAAATTATGAGTTTCTTCAATAGCAGAAACTTTGTGGCTATGATATTTAGGAAAAGTTCTCAGTACCTTCTTTACCACTTCACCTTCTTCAAGTTTTCCACCAAGGCCTTTGATGGAATTGACAATTTCCTCCATTTTATGCATGTAGCTTGTAATATCTTCATCCTTTGACATCCACAAAATTTCAAACTTGATCTTTAGGTTATGCATCTTAGCTTTCTTGACTTTTCATCTCCTTCATAAACACTTTCCAACTTCTTCCAGATTTCACTAGCAAATTTGAGATTCATAACTTTCACAAGCTATAAATTAGAAAGACCACCCAAAAGAGCATACCTTGCTTTCCCATTGTTCTCACAGGCCTTGATCTCATCATAAGTGATTAGACCATTTGCAAGCATGGTATGTCTAGATTTAATAGACTCCCAAACTTCAGACCCTAGTGAAACAAGAAAACCTTCCATCCTAGTCTTCCAAAATGCACAATTTGATCCATAAAACAAAGGATACTCCTTCTTGTGTATCATCCTAGAGCTACCTCAAGTGGTTAAGCTTTCTTTCAAGTAATCTTGCTCTAATACCAATTGTTGAATGCACAAGACAACTGAGAGGGGCGTGAATAAGTTATTCATTAAAACATCAAACCCTCACTAGCATTTAGATCCACATTTAACCTTAATCTGTTATAATGATTTAGCATGAAAGTTGTACTATCATAAAATTTTACCCCTTGCAATTTCACATAAATTCTTGTATCCACTATAGTTTCCACTCCCTTAGCATTTGTGTAGGCTAATTTTAGCCCCTGCATCAACCTTTTTCCCTCTCAAGATGCTCAGGACCCCTTTTGAATAGCTACCTTCATGCGTCAGCTTTGCGTTAAACATTGTGCTTTTCTCATTTTTGTCATTTTGTAGCATAATGTGTCTAGACACTAGCATGTCACACATACATCTACCTACAGTGCTAGCATCCTATGACATTTCAACATTTAAATGACCATTTTCAAGCATGTTTATCACTTGTCAACTAAATTTTTTGGTGGTAATAGTTTGAGATGCTTCATAACCACCTGAGAAGCTTCTTTTCCCTCCTATTCTCTCTATATATGTTATCTTTTCAATCTATTTTGGTCTTTTGAATCTTTCTAGCTTTGGCTCCTACCTTTTCCTCTATTACTTTTGTTACCTTGCTTTCAAAGATCTTTATAGCTTGCTATAGTAGCACTAAAGCTCTTAAGTTCCAAAAACACTCTTTGCAATTCTCTTGGCTTTCGCATTTATGTCTCTCTCCTTGGCTTCCTCAAGCTTTGTAGGTGATATCTATCTTGCTTATCTTGTGTCTTTAAGCATCTTGGGATTTCTCACATCCCCTTTCTAAGAATTTTACTATTTTTTCTATCTACCTATCTCATGATACAAGTTCTCCTTCTTGAGCGAGGATTGATTTTATCACTCCATATTTGTTTACTTTGTTCACTTTCTCTATCTGGTTGTTTTTGGAGGTGGGAACACCAAAATGAGGGTTTGACTGAGGAAAACCCCTATACAACCCCAACATTTTCCCCTCAATCTTATGTGTGTAGGTGTTGAATATATCTACTTGTTGGAGGCTTCATCACGTGGGTTATTGTGAGCATGTTCTCTCTCTCTCTATCTATCTTCTTTAGTTCTAACATTTGCATTCTACTTAGTTTAGTTTATTTTATTTCAGCTCTGTTATTTTTTGTTACTTTCTCTTATTCCAAGATTTCGAAGCAGTCAAAGTAGCAGTCACTTTGTTTCTTCTGAGGCATCTCATTTTTCTATTCATATGAGACTCCAGCACACATTTGGGACTCCAACTTGTCGTGTTTCCGTCCATTTTCTGTGATGTCATCCTTTCGCTGAAAACTTGCTAGTTTGTCTAAAATATGTCTATGACCTACTCATTCTGATTTTGAAACTCTCAGCTTATTCCCTGAGGTAGTTTAGGGAAGTTCGCCCCTTGGGATTCTCTTGAGAATAAAGAGACTCATGAGTATCGAATCCCCCTTCTCTACATTTTGGTGAACCTGACGTGAACCATAGTATTTTTGAAAAAAATAGGAATTTATTTACCCCAACTTGGTGGGGTCATAACTTTGATTCAATGCTCAAAATTTAGAACCGTTTACATTGTTAGAAAGGTATCCAAGAGGACTAATTCAGCCCCTAAAATACTCTTCCTTCAATGGCCAAATTTTAGGGACTGATGCAAGTTTCAAGCCTAAATTATGCTCTGAAGACCTCCGAAATCGCAAATTACTAGAACCTAGAAAACATCGAAAAAAATAAAAAATTTGGATTTCTAGTTTTTCTTAGTTCTGTCACCCCTAGATTGCTTCAGATCAGTTGACTTGTTTATGCATTGTCTATTATATTTAACTTACTATTTCCAAAATGAATTTAGTATCCTCTTTTATCAATTCAGTGATTAGTCTTATTCAAAGTGTTAATGTTGTTCTATTTCATGCATGTAATGACGACTTGGCTTTACCCATGTCACTCGGTGTCTTTGATCCTTCTCACAAAATTCCTCTTGCTTCAGAGGATATCTTGTTGCAAGACGATGAAATCATTGATACCTTTCTTAATGTTACGCTACCTTCTCTTCATTCCAATTCACTCTCTTCTAGAGAAGATGCATTAGCAAATGATGAATCTCCTTCCACATTTGATCAGGTCCTCAGATCGATGTTGAGAATATGTCTTCAAATAATTATTTCACTAGTTGTGATGATTCTGTAAATATAATCTATGTCTCTATTGCCCCTCAAAGGCCTAAGAGACCAACCATTTACCTAACGCCAGCTAGCCCTTCTCCTAAAAGGGTTTGTTCTATTAATGGTGTTCCATTTGATAGTGATTCTCCTAACCTTTCTAAGGCTCTCTCTTATAGAGTGGTAGCCCATACGTATGATACTAGAAGGAATAAAAAAAATGTTGATCAACCTGCTTCTTTACCACCTTCTCAACCAAGCCTTCATCAATCACCTAAATCTATGACTAAAGCACCTAGTGATTATGATCTTGTTGAGCAACTTCATGTTACTCCAGCCAAGATCTCACTATGGGACTTTCTTTAGTCTACTCCGACTTATCTTGAGGTATGCTCCAGGAAGCCTTGCAGAAGATTCTCTTTCCTACCTCTGTTAGGCTGACATATGTTTATGCATTGATTGCTCATATTCATGCGGATTCATCGAATATCACATTCTATCTGCAAGAACTTCCACCCTGAATGTGTAGAAACAAGTAGATCCTTTAATTATTATAGTTAACATTAATGATATCAGCATTAGACGTACTCTTATTGATGCCAGTTCAGAACTCAATGTATGTAGCATTGATCTATTGCCTAAAATTACTATTGATTCATCTTCTCTCAATGCTTTTTCTATTATCATTTATGGGTTCGATAATGTCGATCGACAAGCCCTATGCACGATAATCTTTCCTTTGAGGTTATGACTAGTTAGCGTACCCACCATTGTATATGTTATGTCAAGAAAGTTATCATATAACGTTCTTCTTCGTAGACTGTGGATTCATGCTATGGGTGCAGTTCCATCTACCTTGTAAGCTAAGTACAAAATGTCTCCATATCAAATCATTTTGTCGATTGGAAATGTTTTATTTCTATTGAAAATATTTCAGCAGAATGTTGCCTATTAAAATGGTGCATTTGAAATCGTGTAGGTAAAATATATATCGTTATGCTGATGTTTTGGAGATTAATTTATTAAAAATAAATTATTGAATTTTTTTGCAATTTTCTCATTGGCTACTGGTATTTTTATCATGGTTTTGTCATTTTGTAATTTATTTAATTATTCTAATGAACTTTGGTATAATTCTCCATTCAATCCAAATTAATTGTATGTCCATGAAAGAGAAAAATTAATTGAAAGATGTCTACCTGTTCAAGATATACCTAATGCTCTATCTATTTTTTGATCGATGGACATCATGCACATGTTGAAGAAATCATTGTGGATATCTTTGGTGGGTAAGTCACATTGTTGATAGTGTTTCACATGTCTGATTGGAAATTGGAATGCATGCTTACATAGATTTTATTTACTGTTAAGATTGATAGGTGCCTTCATAATAGAAGCAATAGCTTACTGTTATAAAGCAATCAACAAATGTAGCTCACAAACTCAAAAATCACTTCAAGAAAATAGGATTTTTATGCTCATGATTCTAGCTACTTGTTTAAGACACAACTTTCCAACATTTGAAGAAGCAACATCAATGGCTAGATTCATGTGAGCAGGGGAAATATGTCCAATAGTATATAGCATTGTTATAACTATGACTGCAAAAACAACAACACTTGCCAACAACTCGCCAACAACTAGCCAAGATATGTCAGCTTCATTAGAGAACACCTAACAAGGACATGTCCATAACACATAATAAATATGAATTGTGTTCAAATCACGGGGTATGATCCCAAATAAAGTTGAATTGTAATCTAATACTGAGTCCATGCATTTGAAAAAGGTACAAAGCGTTATTAGATAGACTATAAAAAGGTAATACAATATCCATAATCTTGTAAAAAGCATAAGAAGACTAAATGAGCAAAAATGGAAAAAGACACTGCATTGTCCATTGTAGCTTGAACCTTAATTTCCATACTTCACATGATTTAGAGAACATTTAAAAATTAATATATAAGATAAAATAATTAAAAATGTTACTCACATGTTACTTGAACTTTTCATTTCCTATCTCTACTTCCTCATTACTAGACATTGCCACAAATGTAAATCCTTATGCAATTTTAGTTTCTTTATCTATGATCAGCTTCAAAACCGGTTCAAACACAAGGCCAAAAATATATAACAAAGTCAAAACCAATTCGTTTGGTACAAAAAAAAGACTAGAACCAAAACAAAACATAAACCAAAGATGAAATAACTTAGGCTATGTAGATGCAATGCATCGTATATGGGGAAAAGAAACGTGCAACACAATTCCAAAAACTTGTGAAATGAATGCAGCTATACCAAAAGCTAAGCTTCAAGCACATACAATTAATTTTCAAATTTTCAAATGAAGTAATTTACATACTTAGTGTGGATGTAATTGTTAAAGCTATTAGAATAGTCATTGTATAGTAAATATTATTCTCTCTTACACACCTTATGACATAGTATTCACAAATGCATAAACTGATTCAGAGCATACCTCTCCACATTGTTGTAGCAGTGTATCAATTTCTACCACGGAGTTAAGATGGTAAATAATAAACACTTGGCATAGATTCTTGCAAAATCAATGACCACTAAAAACCACACTGTGTTGAACAATACACATGTATTGGAGGTGTGGTTATAGGCAATATGCATTCTACACCAATTTTCTTTGTTTCAACAATAGACACTATTCAGTATTTGTTCCATGCACATATGCATAAATAATAGGTTCATGCCTTTGCCCATATATACACATACACACACACACATATATATACATGCATACATACATATATACATAGATATGTATACATACATATATACATAGATATGTATACATACATACATATGCATGCACATGTATATGTAGATATAGATATATATATACATATGTACCTATATATATATCTACATATATATACAAATATATATGTATGTATGTATGTATACATATCTATAGATAACATACATACATACATACATACATACATACATATATATATATGCATACACACACATATATATATATATACATATAAAAACACATACAAGCATATGCATACACACACATAGATATATATATATATATGTGTGTGTGTGTGTGTGTGTGTGTGTGTGTCTATCTATCATTCTATCTATATATATGCATACACACACATATATATATACATATACAAAAAAACATACAAGCATATATGTTGCATCCAATGAGGAAATTACAAAAAAAATTCAATAATTTGCTTTTGATAAATTAATTTCCAAAACATCAGCATACCAACAAAACTAATTTGTCGGCATGATTTCCGATACACCATTTTAATAGGCAATATTCTTCCAAAATGGAAATTCATAAATAGTAAATGCAAATGTATTGCTTAAAACACCATGCATTGCAACAAATAGTGGCTGTGAAGACACGACTACACCAATAAACTTATGAAATGTTTTCAATAGAAAAGTTCATTATATATATATACACATACATATATGGAAATATAAATGTATGTAAATATACTTATATATATATGTACACATCCATATATATACATGTTGTAAACAACACAAATAATCTTTTGCTTGAAAGTGTCAAAGCTCAATACCATAATCCATCAATGGCAACTACACTTGAATCTATTCAAAACAAATGAAAATCAGATCTTAATAAATGCAAAATGTAGAACACACACACACACACACACACACACACACACACATATATATATATATATAGATATAGATATATATACATGCATATATATGAATAAACACACACACACACACACATATAATTATATATATATGTACATTTACAAATATACATGTCTTAATCATCACCAGTAGATAATTCGACATTAATTTATTGTGATGTTAAGTCTTAAACTCAAAAATAGACACTAAACCATAAAAGCATTAAAAATGCACAGTTGTAAAAAACTATAAAAGATATCAGAACTTACAAATGTCTTGTTCTTCGCTTCCAATACAATAGTCACAAACCCTCTCAACAATCTCAGATTTCACCCTCATCAAACAATGCAAGCAAATGAATAAACAATGCAAATAATCCACATTACTAATTGATGAAATGATTTTATATTGAGACATTTTCAACTTATGTAGACTTAATTTTCACATTCATTTAATAGAAAAATTTATTGGAAAAGTAGCTTCTATTCTTTAGAACAAGGTGCTTGAAGTCAAACTATCATATACAAACAAAAAATGGTGGAGCATTGATGTCAACATTCATGGTAAATCATGGATATTGATTGATAGGTCGCACGAAGAATTACCTAAGGAAAATTTAATAAAGACAAGGAATTGGGCACAATAGACATAAATGCAAATCTTCCTTCAAATACAAATTTTACCATGGTGAGAGGGGGCTGCAAAAAAGAGAAGAAAAGAAGTAAAAATCACCTGCTTGTGAAGTAAGAAAAAAATGAAAGGATAAAAAGAACCAATGCACAATGTGTGTGATGATTGGGTTGTAAGTAAGATTAGTCAACAAAACAATTTTAAACACAATAGAAGAACAATGTCATTGAAAATATAGTCAACCAAGAGAAGAGACAAATGATAGCATATTGATCACGACAGAGGTTTGGAGAGGCTAGAAATCAAATGTAGAAAGTCATGTGATAGAATTAAAGGAATAAATGACATTAAAGATCTCATATAGTTATTGGTAGCGATATAGGGTAGATAAACGAAGGAATAGAAATGAGCAAGCAGAGGATACACGGCACAAAAAACTTAGTTAAATAAAGTGAAATTGCTTCACCAATGAATTATAGTGTTATGTATTTATCTCAACAACAAAGACAAAACCATAAAACTACTAAAAAATAGGGAAGAGCAGCTATTAACCCATAAAATGTAGAGAACAACAAACAATAGACATTAACCCACAAAATGCAAAGATGTAAAAAACTATAAAATGACACTCTAAAACACATAGGAACTTGCAAATGCCTCGTTTATCACTTCCAACACAATACACATAAACCCTCTCAATAGGCACAAATTTCACTATCTTTAAACAATCCAAGAAAATGAGTAAACAATGTAAACAGACACAAACAACCTGAGCAAATGAACAAACAACGCAAATGATATTTTTCTCAAAAGACTTAAAACTCCCATAGAAAATAATACGAACAATTCTCATTTTCATCCAATAGATTGAAGTGCACTTGGAATGCATACATGCAGAGAAATGATTACTTCCATTCTTGATCATGGCAACCAAACAAATCAACATTAATGAATTATGGTGTTAAGTGTTTAACTCAACAATAGACACTAACCCATAAAAGCAGTCAAGGATAGTGAAAAATAGACCTTAACACATAAAAAGCAGATAACAACAAACAATAGACATTAACCCATAAAATGCAAAGATGTAAAAAACTATAAAATGACACTATAAAAGACATACAAACTTACAAACACATCATTTTTTGCTCCTAATACAATAGACATAAACCTCTCAAGAAACACATATTCAATGATTTTATACCCAAACATTTTCCACTTACTTAGACCTGAGTTTCATTTTCATTTAATAAATTCAAGTGCAATTGGCATGCATGCGTGCAGAGAAAATATTAGTTCCATTCTTAATCATGACCACCACAAAATTCAACACTAATGAATTATGGTTTTACGTCTTTAACTCAATAATAGAGACTAACCCATATGTGCACTCAAAAATAGTGAACAGTAGGCATTAACCTATAAAATGCAAAAAGCTATAAAATGACACTGTAAAAGATATAGGAACTTACAAACGCCTCATTTTTCAATTCCAAAATGTTAGACATAAACCCTCTAAAAATGCATCGATTTCACCCTCACTAAACAATCTGAGCAAATGAAAAATGAAATTGTAAAAGATACAAAAACTTACAAACACCACCTTTGTTGCTTCCAACACGGAAGATGTAAACCCTCTCAGCAGATGCAAATTTCAACCTCATCAAAAAACCTGAGAAAATGAACAAACAACACAAATAATACTTTGTTCGACATACTTAAAAACTTCACACCATAAGCCACTAATGACCCCTACACTTTAGTCTACTCACAATAAATAAAAAGTCGCAAATAGTAAATGCAAATGTACTGCTTAAAACACCACGCGCCACTAGAGATAGTAGCTACAAAGACACAACTACACCAAAAAACTCATGAAATATTTCCAATACCAAATTTCGTTAGAATATTTAAATAAATTACAAAATGACAAAACCATGATGAAAATACCAGCAACCAATGAGAAAATTGTAAAAAAATTTAATAATTTTCTTTTGATAAATCAATCTCCAAAACATCAACATAGCGATATATATATGTTACCTGTATGATTTTTGATGCACCATTTTAATAGGAAACATTCTGCCGAAATGAAAATTCACAAATAGTAAATGGAAATATACTACTTTAAATGCCATGCGTTGCCAGAAACAGTAGCTGTGAAGACACGACTATACCAAAAGACTCATGAAATATTTCCAATAGCAAAGTTCACTACAATAATTAAATAAATGATTTAAAAAATGACAAAACCACGATGAAAATACCAGTAGCCAATCACAAAATTGCAAAAAAGTCAATAATTTATTTTTAATAAATTAATCCCCAAAACATTAGCATAGTAGTATAATTTTTTTACTAGCACGATTCTCGAGGCACCATTTTAATAGGCAAAATTCAGTCGAAAACATTAGTCTCCCACCTATAAGGCAAGGATTAAAAATAGCTTCCAACCCTCATCTATCTATAAATACATGTAAGCAAATATTCGCTTTAGTAGATCAATAGATATAGATTCAGTTGGGGCATCAATAGTTAGAAAACCCACTAGCACTTGCCACAAATGTGGGAACTTAATAAATTTTGATATGTTCAAGATCTTAGTTCTAAAAGGATTGTGAAATTATGAACAACATACCATGGATATAGGCATCCTTCACAATTTTAACTTATTAGATCTCTCTCAATTTCAATATTGACATGTGATTATATTTAAAATTTCATATAGATATGGGTATTTATAAATTTGATTTTACTCAAGATCTCAAGTTTGGATTTGACACTTCTTTATTGCTAAAACTCCTAGTGGATATGAGGCTCCTTGTAATTTTCACTTAAAATTATTTCAATTCTATTTTTTTAAAGGGGAACATTCAAATCCCACTTAGAGGATAGGCATCACTTCATGATTAGCTTTGGTCAATCAATGAATTATATTTTACTTGATAGGGTAATTAATAAGTTTTTGTCTTGGCTTAGGACTCTTGCAAAGGATTCTATCCTCTTAGAGACATGTTCCATTAGATATTTACTCTAAGACATACATGGTCAAGAATTTTCTTGAGGAATTGATGGTTAGAGGTTATTAAGACTTGGAACCAAAATTAGGATTCTATATTACAAAGGAAGTTGGTCTTGAAGGATAGCCTTGATTGAGAAATTCTCATGAAGGGACTTAAGACATATTACAATTAATTCAAGAAAAAAATTCCCATACTTAAATTATTTATACTTTAGATCATTGAATCTTACAAAGAGCCAAAAGATAGTGATTTCAATCTAGTATATTAGAATTTACCTCAAATATTTTTAATAATGTACTTCCTTTGAGAGATATCTAATAAGTTAAAATTTTGAGGGATGCCTATATCCATGGTATGTTTTTGTTCATAATGTCATAATCCTTTTGGAACTAAGAGCTTGAGCATATAATTATCTTTTTGGAACTAAGAGCTTGAGCATATCAAATATTTCATCATTCTAGATTCTTTCCAAAAAACTATTTTACTTATCTTTATTACATACAAACATGAATAATTATGATAATATTCTATTTTAAAATCAATTAAACAAATAAAATTTTGACATGAATCAAGTAAAGAACTCAAGATTCTTAACATGTCCCATTAGATTTTTACTCTAAAACATCCATGGTCAAGAATTTTCTTGAGGAATTGATGGTTAGAGGTTATTAAGACTTGGAACCAAAATTAGGCTTCAATATTACAAAGAAAGCTAGTGTTGAAGGATAGCCTTGATTGAGAAATTCTCATGAAGGGACTCTAAGACATATTACAATTAATTCAAGAAAAAAAATCCCACACTTAAATTATTTATACTTTAGATCATTGAATCTTACAAAGAGACATAAAATAATGATTTCAATCTCTAAGTCTATTAGAATTTACCTCAAAGAGTTTTAGTAATGTACTTCCTTTGAGAGATATCTAATAAGTTAAAATTTTGAAGGATTCCTATGTCCATGGTATGTTGTTTTTCATAATGTCATAATCCTTTTGGAACTAAGAGCTTGAGCATATAAGTATTTCATCATTCTAGATTCTTGCCAAAAAACTATTTTTCTTGTCTTCATTGCATACAAATATGCATAATTATGATAATATTCTAGTTAAAATAAATTAAATAAAAATTGTTAGTTGTGATTTGTAAGTCTTTGGACATCATGAAATGATTCTCCCATTATAAAATTTTGACACGAATCAAGTAAAGAACTCAAGATTCTTAACATGTTGTAATTAGGGGTTGTAAACAAACATTAGATGTGGTATATGGAATATAGTCTTCACTATCATTTTCTAGGTATGCAACTAATGTAAAATTATTCAATTCCTATCTTACCCCATTTTCCTATATACATATAGACATATTGGGTAAACAAATATTAAAAAAAACATTATAAAAACCAAATATAATTGTAGTTAGATTCATGAATTTAGAGATAATATTCATTCATATTAGTTGCAAAAAAAATTATTCATTAATTCATGTAATATAGAAACACGTGTTACAAATTTATTATTAATGTGTAGATTACTTTGCTTGAAGGCCAACCCAACTTTCATGCATACTTTTTCTCCTATCTACCATTACAATGAGGTATTCAAATTTGTAGGAGTGTTGTTGAGGTGTGTGTCCATTAAGAGGTTTTCAACCCATTTGATTGGTGTAGGGCCTCTACCATCTAAGAAATCTTGTAACTAATTTCTAGAACCAATCCATCAAAACTATGGAATCCACTACTTAGCCAATCTAGGAAAATTATGGCATCCACCACATAGCTAATTTCTAGAACTCAGTATCGCTATATTGACCAATTAACACATGCACACACATGCATACATATAGACACACACAAATCTATAAAAAAAAAAAATGTTGGAAGTAATTTGATAGAATTCAACAAATTCTTGTTCTTTGATATGGACTTGCCTAGCTATTGTTTTCCTTATGAAATTTAATGGAACATTCATGTGATTCTATTCACTTTTGAAGCTCATCATATGCTACTTGAAATGCACATCTATACCTAGTTGGAAAGATAACATCCATCCTAATAATGCAATATTATATTGTTCTTTATAACTACTAATAACCTACAACTAGCTAGAAACATGTTGTGCCTTATATACACAACCCATTTTTTCCAAAAAATAATGATTAATCCCTTCATTTCTTTTCAATTTTATTGATCAAATCTTCTCCTAGCTTTAATTGTTCTAGTTTTTCTTGGTTCTTGATGAGTTAATTAGATTGTAAGATCTAAATACTTGAGCTAGTTGGATTTTCTTCGATAAGAATTATTAGTTTTGTGGTATCAAGATGTGATTTAGGTTCTCAAATCCACCTCTTTTTACTATTTTCTTTCCTAACTAGTTTCTAAATTACTATTGTTAGAATTATTGATTTGAATGTTTAAGGAAACTTTCAAACTTTTATTCTAAACTAATATATTCTATATATCTCTTATTATTATATTATATTATATAAATAAGATAATATAATATATTTATTTAATACAATATCTAATATATAACATAATATAATGTAATATAATAATATATTTAATATAACATAACATAACATAATATAATATAATTTAATATATAATACAATATAAAATAATATAAATATATAAATAATATATTATAATATAATCTAAAATATATACAATGTATTTATATAATTAAATATATACAATATAATACACATACATAAAAGTAACGAAAAGTATAACTTAAAATATCGAGGTTTTAGAGCTACTAGATACTTAGCTAGGGTTTTTAGCAACCTTTTAAAGGAAAATATGTGAGTATTTTTGTAGCTGTAATGAGGGAAAAAAGGCCCCCCTTGATTTAGTGTTGTAATATGTCTAGAGCATATTCACATTAAGTCTTGGGACCTTGTGAACTAAATGAGCTTATTGATGTCTTATTTGGAGTGTTGTAAATTGTTGTAACACACTCACACTTTTCTAGATTTTTATTTAATAATTAGGCTTCTTTATTCTTTAATTGGTCCTAATTTGTATTAAATAGAGTTTGAACTATTTATATAGTGCTTATAGCTTGTCACCAATTAGTGCTTGTTCTAGAGGCCTGAGAGCATTAACATCATGTTTTCAAAACTTTCTTAAAGGACTGTCCTAGTTATATACAACTTTTACATCACTGAAAGATTACAAAAATTTCAGATAGTACTAAGCTATTAACAAGCCTTCAAAATTTTAGCAACAAGTAGAGTAAGGGTTTGTTTAAGTATCTGCCTGATTTTTGTTTCCTCCTCCACTAAATTCTTTAGCATCCTCTTAGAAGAAACTATCCACCAACCTTGATTCATTTGGAGCAACTTCTTCAACACCGTAGATAGTCAAATATTCACTTTGGGGACCAAGTGGTTGTGGGGCTCTTTGCCTTTCTAGGATGACAACTTCATCAACCACCCTATGAAGTTCATCAAACAACCTTTGTAATAACTCTGCCTCCTCTAGCTTCAACCAAGATGCATGAACACACCTAATTTCATCTCTCGTGATGGAGGAAGATCCCTCTCTAATTCTGTTCATGAACTCCATTGACACCTCCACATGTATTGACACCTGTAGAGCAACATTATACACCGTGAGTCTCTTGAAAGACTCAGTAAGTACCCTCTTATTTCCCTTAAACTTATCATCATTTCTCGCCTTCCATAAATTCCACATAATTTCGTTAGAGAGACAATACCAAAAAGTCATGCATTCATAATTAAGCTTAAGATTACAAAATAAAACATCATGCCAGTTGATATTCCCATTGTTGTTCTAGATTTTTAATTTATGGCAGAATAAATACCAAATTTTCTAAGCATAAATACAATCAAAGATGATGTGCTTAATGGATTTAGGAGTTCTACACAAATTACAAATTCAACATCTGCATGATTATATTTAAAAGAGAGTTTTTGTACTAAAACTAGCCACTTAAAGCATGCCTTTTTAGGCTCCATAGAATGATGCCAAACAAAAGAAAGAATTTTTCCCCACATCTTAACATCTAGATTCAAGCCCCAACACATATTAATATGTTGTATAATATAATCATTATCAATAAGATCATTGTAAATAGTTTTTGCTTTCACATTGGTAATATCAAAACCATCTTTCTAGCTAATAGCATAGAGGGTGTTAGTTTTATCTTCCATATTGTTGGAGAAGCATGCATCTCTACATGCTTCTAGCAAGGTTGAATAAGTTCTAAGATTAGAATCAGGTAGGTCAAAATTAACTTGAAGCCTATCCCAACTTTTAGGTCTCCCATTTTCTAAAATATCCTCAAAGGTTGATATTCCTTTTTTGTTCTAGATTTTGGCAGAGCAACCTTGAAGTAAGGCAAGAGGTTTCCCCTTGTGCTCCAAGTTCCACCAAATGGAACAATGGATATGTTATTTTATATTATTTTAAGGGTAACATTACTTGATTTAAGATTTGCATTATGTTTCACCAACTCCCAAGCCTTCTAGAGACTCTTGAAAATAACCAAACTAGCCAGAACCATAGGATGCTTATTGAGGAGGATATCACTAAGGGGTAGTTGTTTCTAGGCTTTAGCCTACCTAGGGACTACCATATGTATTTTTTTCCTCACCAATGCTTTCTAGGGATCATTTCCCTCCAAGTATTTTAGAATCCATTTGACCACTAGAGCAATCCCTTGAAGCCTGAGGTCTTTCAGCCCAATTCCCCCTTGTGCTTTCTTAAACAACACCAGTCTCATTTTACTGAGTGCCTCTTTCTCCTACCTTTCCCATCTGACTAAATAAAACATCTGATGTGTTAGATGTAATGATGGAAAAAGGTACCCCTTGATTCAGTGTTGTAATATGTCTAACATATTCACATTAAGTCTTGGGCCCTTGTGAACTAAATGAGCTTATTGATATCTTATTTGGAGTGTTGTAAAGTGTTGTAACACACTTTCACACTTTTCTAGAGTTTTATTTAATAATTAGTCTTCTTTATTCTTTAACTATCACTATTTTACACCCACAAGCCCCATTTAATGCATCATTTCGAGGATAATCCTAACACAAATCAATATCTAATTATAAATTAGGTGTTTTTAGCTTATGTGCCCTAGATTTAGTGATCTAACACTCATTTTCCACCTTGGGCGAATGAGTCCCACATAGGTATTTGGGTCCCAAACCTAGTTTCACACCTTTCTAATCATTTTTTAAAATGGTCCCATAAATTATGCCTAATGGGACTCATTCGCCACCTTTGGTGAATGCATATCGTGTGGCCCAAAATTAAAATAAGTTTAAATTTTTGGTAGGATTTTATCCTCCTAAATCTGATGTCAGCTTGTAGTGTTGTAATTTCGGGAATTCTTGCATAATTAAGTATAAATACAAGGTTCTTTCACTCATTTTCACATAAGACTTTTATGAGAGAATTCCTAATAGAAAATTGAGTTCACAAGAGCATTCAAGATCATTCAAGGGAAGATTTGTTGGCAACACAAGGGCAGACAACCGAGAGGGGGGGGTGAATCAGTTGTCCCAAAATTTTGAACTTATTAAACTTATTAACGTTATTCTCAAATTTGATCAATAACCATGAAAGCATAAATCAACAACACATCAGAAACACACATAACACCAAGATTTTTATGTGTAAACCTTGTTACAAGAAACCATGAGGTGGAGGTTAGTCCACAAGATTATACCTGATTAAAAGTATAAAAAAGAAATGTAAATGGGGAATGCACATGTATTCAAGCATACTGCCTAGAGCTCACTACTCAATTACAAAAGGAAGACACACTATCTTACAAAGATTTGGATTACATCCACAAGATTTGGTGAGAAAATAGCATGCTAATGCAGATTATAATTTTGGTTAAGCACATGAACACTTCTTCAAACTTTATGTTCTTCTTCACACTTTGTTTCTGCCTTCAAAGATCTAAACATTATTCACACATAGGACTCCACACACTTTTCATATGCATTCCTTCAAATGATAAAAAATATCTCATATATATCTGCGACAAAGAAATTACATCGCTACATATCGGCCTCAATAAAATAATAAAATGAATACAAAATGCTGGCCCAAAACATTAAAGATTATTAATGTGAATCAACCAAGGTTAGCCACAATATAGTGAAGACCCAAAATAAAATCTTCAAACATGAACCACCTTCAAAAATTATTCCTCGAAGATCCACAACACGTTACAACATCTTGTTGGCCAAGGACACGAAAAACATGAACATGCAAGAGAAAATCTCCAATCGTGAGCACAACAATCAATGCAGATGTGCAACACAGATAGAGCACAATCTAGAAACATCCAAAAATATCATGAATCACTAGAGAAACATCCACAACAACTGAACTTACTAAAATCTCATCATCTTCATTTAGAAACACTAACTAAAGCAACAAAATGACTATCAAAACACAACTGCTTCATAACTCGATCAAATCTTCACGCGGATCTCTGAAACTTAACGTGGGTAAACTATATATAGTTTACAACAAACCCTTTAATCCATAACCATTGATCATCAATGTACTGAGATAGCTAACAGACTAAACTTCACTTCACCATTGACAACCTTCAACTTATTTCATTACAATTTTCTGAATATCCTTGACATATACAGCTTCTAAGACATTAATGCTAATAGTGTTGACATCAATGACAACCACATATCAACAACACAACCTCAACATCCAAAAATCTCCCCCTTTGGAATTGATGGCAACACATGATGTGAAAAAAACCATCAACATAGCTATCTTTAGCACTTTCTCCCTCTTAGGTTCTGACTCTTTTCTCCTCAACTCTTCTCCCCAGATAATTCATAGTTTTTCACATGACTCTTCTCCCCCTTTGACATCAATGACAAATATCTCTTTTCTCCAGACAAGCTCTGAATCACATATCTAAACATCTGACTACTCCCCCTGAGTAGTAGCCACTACAACATCAATCTAGATCAAGATATGACTATGAAATGCACAGATTGATGCAAGTCAATGCATCTTAGTTCTAATTATGAGGGGTAATCACCCCTAGCTTCCCTCTAAGATACTCAAAAGTATCCTTAGGAAACGATTTGGTAAAGATATCTACAATCTGTTCTTTAGTAGGCACATACTCCAATCTGACTTCCTTTTCACTCACCTTCTCTCTCAAAAAGTGAAACTTGATAGATATATGCTTGGTCTTTGAATGCAGCATCAAATTCTTAGAGATGTTGATTGCACTTGAATTATCATATAATATAGCAATAGGTTCATCATACACAACTCCGATATCTTTCAACGTCTGCTTCATCCATAATACTTGAGTACAATTATTAGTAGCAACAATTTATTTTTCCTCTATAGTAGATAAAGAAATGGCATTTTTTTTCTTACTTAACCATGAAATCAACTTCTTACCCAAGAAAAATGCACCACCACTAGTACTCTTTATGTCATTCACATCACCTGCCTAATCAACATCAATAAAAGCACTCAAACTAAGATTGTCATCTTTAGGATACCACAGACCAAAATAAACTGTCCCCTTCAAGTATCTGAAAATCCTCTTCACAACAATTACATGAGATTCCTTAGGATCAGCTTGAAATCTTGCAACAATGCATACAACATTCATGATATCTAGTATAGTTTGAGTCAAATAAAGCAATCCACCAATCATCGATCTGTATCTAGTTTGATTTTCTTTCAAAGAATCATCATCTTGTGTCAACTTACATCTGGTCACCATAGGTGTACCGACTAACTTTGAATCTTCCATACCAAACTTCTTTAGCAATTCTTTCACATACTTAGACTAAGATATGAAGATCCCTTTATCTAACTGGAAGTAATTTGCAATCCCAAAAAGAATTTCATCTCACCAATCATAGACATCTCAAACTCATTTTTCATCTCATTAGCAAACTTCACACACAAACTATCATCTCCTCCAAAAATGATATCATCAACAAAGACTTCAACAATCGGATCTTTATCATCATCAATCTTGAAATACATATTACTATTAGCAGTACCTTTATTGAATCCAAGCTTCAAAAAATAATTGTCTAATCTGGCATACCATGCTCTTGAGGCT
>VDFB02042867.1:28062-65972 GCA_007258455.2 Sequoia sempervirens
TTCCAATTCACCATTTAGAAATGCTGACTTGACATCCATCTGATAAACCTTGTAGTTTTTTTAAGTAGCATAAGCAAGAAATAGTCTCACAGCTTCAATCCTAGCAATAGAGGCAAAAGGTTTTTCAAAGTCAATTCCTTCCATCTGAGAATATCCTTTACACACTAATCTTGCTTTATTTCTAACAACTTCACCTTGCTCATTCAACTTTTTTCTAAAGACCCATTTAGTTCTAATTACATTTTTATCCATAGGTCTAGGAACAAGAATCCATGTATTATTCTTCTCAATTTTTTGTAGTTCTTCTTTCATTGCTTCCACCCAATGTTCATCTTTGCATGCTTCATTGATACTATTAGGATCAGTCTTTGAAATCAAACAATATTCTTCTACAATTTTTCTCCTAGTTTGAACACCTTTGTTCTTATCACCTATAATTTGATATTTTGAATGATTTAGTCTCACATACCTTGGATTCTTAGGATGCTCTTGAACTTTTGGCTCTTGTGATCTCTCTTCTCTTCTACACTTCCACTAGTTCCTTCCTCTTGATTTTCTTGATTCACCAGAATGATCTAAACTTTCTTTCCTGTGACTGAACTATTATTCTAATCATCTAAATCATATCCACAAGTTCTGGATGGTCCAGCTATGTCTTAATCAACCTTGACATTTTCACTTTCAACTACTTTCCTTAATCTCTTATTGTAGTACCAGTAGGCCTTGCTCTTAGTAGAATAGCCAAGAAAGATTCCTTCATCGCTTCTAGCATCAGACTTTCCTATCTCTTCATCTCTTTTGATATAGCATTTACTCCCAACTATTTTGAAATATCTAATAGTAGGCTTATGACCAAACCATAGCTCAAAAGGGGTCTTACTAGTATCACCATTGACTTGTACCCAGTTAAGGATGTAAACAACAGTACTCACAACTTCTCTCCAATAGATATAAGGAACATTTCCTTCTAGCATCATAGTCCTAGCAGCATCTTGAACTATCCTATTCTTCCTTTCCACAACTCCATTTTGTTGAGGGGTCCGTGGGGAAGATAATTGTCTCTTTATCCCATGCACTTCACAAAAAGAATTAAACTCATGGGAAGTGAATTCACCACCTCTATCTGATCAATCTTCAGACCTATCTCTTTATCAACCATAGCCTTAAAAATATTGAACTTCTCTAGAGCTTCAAATTTCTCCCTTAAGAAAGTAACCCACATCAATCTAGAGTAATCACCAATAAGTAACATGAAGTACCCATCTCCTTGTAAACTTTTGACTCTAGAAGGACCACACAAATTAGTATGAACAGAAACCAACCTTCATTTGAACAAATGTTGTTTGCTCTTGAAATGAGAATTCTAGTTTACTTCCTAATGACATTCCTTGCATATAAGGTATTAATGAACTGCAACTTCAAAAGATCTCTCACTACACAGTGAACTATCTTGATAATATTGTCAAATTTACATGACATTCTATCTGCAATAACTTTCATCAGCAGGCAAATGGAACAACTTTTATTAGCGTTAGGTGAAAGATGTTACCTTTTATTTTTATTCCTGAAGCTATCACATTTTCAGAATTCCCCAATATTTTGCACTTTCCATCCTTGAATTGAAGATTGTATCCCTTGTCAACCATTTGTCCAACACTTAAGAGATTATGCTACAAACCTTCCACATATAGAACATCATAAATATTATTCTTACCATCAAGAGAAATGCATCCTCTATCATAGATTACACCAGCTTTGTCATCACCAAATATTACAACACCACCATCATACTTTTCCAGGCTCACAAATTTTCTTTTATCACCTGTCATGTGATGAGAGCATCCATTGTCAATCACCCATTCATCTTTTTCTTCAACTTGATCAGCTAGGGATTTCTCCATATTTGAGCAACTAACAAATTCAATAGGGGCTATATCATTTTCCTTGATAGCAATAAATACCCATTCATCTTCACTTGTATTCCCTTTATCATATTCATCATTTGTCACACCTTCATTAGCAACATAATAACACTTTCTTTGGAATCTAGGCTTATTAGGTTTTTTCTTAGGAACTCTTTCTGGACACCTTGATGCAAAATGACCTATCTTATTGCAAGAAAAACATTTAATAGGAAATTTCCCTTTATACTTACCTTCTCCTCTAGCTTCCGTTTTGACAATAAGTGCTTCAAGCTCCTCTAGTTTTTTCTCCTCTTCTTCAATCTCTCTCATTTCCTTCTCATGCTTGAATACCTTTCTAGAAGAACTATCTCCTGGATCATATGTTTGTTTATCTCTACCAGAATTAGTAGCTTTGAATGCAAATCCTATCTTAGGAAGAGCATCACCAAATTTACTCAACTCAAAAGCTATAAGCTTACCAATCAACATGTCTCTGGTTACATTTGTTATAGTTTGGAGCTCCTCAATAGTAGTAGCTTTGACTTTGTATGCAGCAGGCAAGGATCTAAGCACTTTAGCAACAATCTCTAATTCTTCCAATCATCCACCAACACATCTAATACCACACACAAGTTCATTCACTCTTTGCATGAAAGAAGGAATGTTCTCATCATCACCCATTCTCAACATTTCATATTTCCCTTTCAGACTTTATAACTTAGCAATCTTCACATTAACATCACCTTCATACAAAGTTTTCAATTTTTTTAAGATCTCATAAGCAGTCATCAGATCCATAACATTCATCATCTCAGAATTAGTCAAAGCACTCAACAATGCTTCCTTAGCCTTGATATTGTACTTGGCTTCCTTAATCTCATCTGCAATAGAAGGACCATTTTATGGAATGATATACCTATTCTTTGTAATTTTCTAGTAGGGTTCACCAATGCATCTTAGATGAAACTCCATTCGATCTTTCCACTAAGAGTAATGTGTTCCATAAAATCTTGGACTATCCTTCTTGTATGTCATCATCCTGGATCACCTCAAGCTATTAAACTTCTTCCAAGGAACCTACTCTAACACCAATTTTTGGCAACACAAGGGAAGACAACTAAGAGAGGGGGTGAATCAGTTGTCCCAAAATTTCAAACTTATTAAACTTATTAACCTTATTCTTAGATTTGATCAATAACCATGAAAGCATAAATCAACAAAACTATTGAGAAACACACATAACTGTCTTTTTAAATGGAAACCCTATGGGAAAACTACAGTTGAATTCAGGAGATCCACAAGATTATACCCTATTAAAAGTATAAAGAAATGTAAATGGGGAATGCACATGCATTCAGAAACGCTGCCTAGAGTTCACTACTCAAATACAGAAAGGCTTACTACCCAAGGAAGACACACTGTCTTACAAAATATTTGGATTACATCCAAAAGAATTTGAACTGATAAAATAGCATATGCTAATGCCTAATTACAGTTCCGATTAAGCACATGAACACTTCTTCACACTCTGCTCATTCTTCTTCACACTCTTCTTCTACCTTCAAAAGATCTGAACATTATTCGCACATAGATCTCACACACTTTGCATACTCATTCCTTCAAATGATAAAACAATTGCTCATATATATCCGCAACAAGAAATTACATCGCTACATGTTGGCCTCAATAAAATAATAAAATGAAGACAAATTGTTGGCCCAAAACATTAAAGATTATTAATGCGTATCAACCAAGGTCGGCCACAACATAGTGAAGACCCAAAATAAAATCTTCAAACATGAACCACCTTCAAAACTTATTCCTCAAAGATCCACAACACGTTACAACACCCTGTCGGCCAAGAACACGAAAAACATGAACATGTAAGAGAAAATCTCCAATTGTGAGCACACCGATCAATGTGGATGTGCAACACAAATAGAGCATGATCTAGAAACATCTAAAAACATCATGAATCACCAAAGAATCATCCAAAACAATTGAACTTACTAAAATATCACCATCTTCATTTAGGAACTCCAACTGAAGCAACAAAATGACTGTCAAAACACAACTACTTCATAACTCGATCAAATCTTCACGCAGATCTCTAAAACTTAACGTGGATAAACTAGATATACTTTACAACAAACCCTTTAATCCAAAACCACTGATCATCAATGTACTGAGCTAGCCAATAGATTGAAATTCACTTCACCATTGACAACTTGCAACTTATTTCATTACAATTTTCTCAATATCCTTGACATATACAACTTCTAAGACATTAATACCAATAGTTTTGACATCAATGACAACCACATATCAGCAACACAACCTCAACACCCAACAAGGTCAACATCCAACAAGATTATCAAGTGTTTTAGATCATTATTCAAGTATAAATCATCATGTCAAAGATTGCATGCATCATTTTTATTTTGGAGCTAACAATTGTGATGTAGGGTTTCATTATTCAAGCTAGCATTTCATTCAAGATCTATCCTATTTAAGGAAGATTCAAGGTCTACATCCATTGGATCCACTTCATACATGTTTTCAACACTTCATTTTTATAGTTTTTGTGTGTTTTGGAGATCTAGGTTGAAGAAATTCTAAAGAGAAAGTTGGAGAAAGTTGTGGGTGATCCCACAATAAGTTAGTTTACAATTTTTGGGAGATCCTAATTTTTGTTGAAATCACATGTTTTTAGAGAATATAATGATTTAAGCCTTGAAAATTTCCATTTAAAGGATTCCAATTGAAGATGGTTTGATCAAACCACCTTAGATCAAACCCCCTTGGATAGAACCCCACTAGTTTTAAACCATACCTATAATGGAGTCTCCTTTACACCTATCAAAATGTTCATAAAAAACCACTTTTGATTTACCTTTTGGGGGATCAAATGAATTCATTTAAATTTTTATTTTTTAAGTATGTGTTCCTTATTATAAGCTTCCCAAAAAGTATAATTTTAAATAAATTTAATTTAATTATTATATTTATTTTTTATTTCTTGTGAATGTAGGTTTTTCACTGAAAATCAAATTCTATGTTTTGCACGTGGAAAAATAGTAGATTATCAAAAAAAATTGAAAATATCAGGTCTTTTAGATATTACAGTGTCCCAATCAGAAAAATAAAATAAAAAAATTGATTTTGATACATTAAAAGTTATGTTGTTTTTTAGCTTATGTATCTCTAAATTATGTTGGTTTGACTTTGAAACAATTAAGAAAAAATATTCAATTAAATGCTATGAAACCAATTCCATAGACTAGATATCATAGTTACAAATCTAAAATAAAAAATAATAGAATTTTATTCTTCATAGAAAAAAAGTTGTGTTAGCCAGTAACGTCACTTTTTAAAAATGGTGTTTACTGTTAAAAACTAGTTTTCAAAGGAGATAAAAAAATAAATCTGATTCCAAAAATTTTGAAAATATATATATTTAGAATCTACAAAAAAAATGTCACAAATCATTAGTTTGCATCATCTTCAAATTCCTCATGGTTTAGCTGCTATAGGTGCCTAAAAGTGAAGATTTAGTTAAAAAAATTTAGTTCAATGTCCACTTTGGCCAAAAATTGTAAACCAGTATTGTGGGATCACCCTTGTCAAAGTTCATAAAAGTTGTCAAAGTTGTCATTAAGCATTGGAGAACATTAGAGAACACCTACAGGTTGATTTACAAATATTTAGATCCAAAAACCTAAAGAAGTAGATTAAGTAGATTGAGAAGAGTAGATTCAAGTCTTGAAGTTTTAGAAAACCCTAATTGGATTGATTCACCACTTTTGGTGAATGAGTCCCAATTTAGGTCAAAATTTAGGTTTTGACTATTTTAGACACCCATTTGCTAGATTCTTGTTTTTGCATAGAAACCCTAATTTTGGACTAATTCACCCAACTTGGAAAATGAGTCCCAGTCAATATTAAAGTCAAAATTTCTAGCATTTCAAAGCCTCATTCAATCTCCTTCCAGTTTCTAGGTGCACACATTCTATTTTGCAGCTTTTTGTTTTGTTCTACACACTTTTCTAGGTCATTTAGTGAAGCATTGTATCAAATTAGGGTTTAGCATTACATCTTGCATTTCATTTATCTTTCCAAGTTTTAGCTTGGTGGTGAGCCCCTCATTAGTTATTAAAAAACCCCTAGGACATCCCTATTGCAAGATTTATTTCTCCCTTGCATTGATATATCTTTCTCCCTTGCATTGAGATCTCTAGGGTTATCCTTTAATGAAATAATTAGAAAGTGGGTCTGCTCTATGTCCTAAACCATACGATATCATCCTAACTCATTTTTTTACATTTCATTTTGGTGAACCTGCATTCATAGCATCATAATTCTGATTTGGAATGCATCATCATCCTAGATCTTGCTTGCATTAACATTGCATTAGGATTTGTATTAGTGATTTGGCATTCTAGGGTTCCAAAATTTTGCATTAGTGAAAGTTCATATAGCTTGCATTTTTTGCATATCAATCACTGAAATTCACACAAAATCTGGATTTGCACTTAGGATTCAGATCATACAACATAAAAAGCATTAAAAAAAAAATTGGAAATTTTTTAATTTTTTGAAAAAAATCCCCATTGGGACTCAATTGCCACCTTGGGAAAATCAATCCCAATGCAGATTTTGCACTACATTTTCTAGAATTTAAAGCATTGTTTCTGAGCCCTTGTTTGTTGTTTATAACTTTCTATTTCAGTTTATAGGCTTTCTTTTTCATTTATTTCATTTCATCTAGCTTAGACTAGCTCATCTTGTGCATTGCTTAAAAATTCAAAATTGTATCTAGAACATTTCATTTCACATTGTTGCATAGTTTAGAATTTTGCATTTACATCATGCATATGTGCTTTGGAAAACTATGGATGTCCTTAAAGTCCTTAGTGGGTGTGTCAAGTTGTGCTTTTGGAAATGATCCTAATGAAATTGAACTAAATCATGCTCCTTCAACTCCTAATGCATGTCCTCATGATGTTGACATCATTGGAGAGGATGATGACAACATGAATAAGTTCCTAAATGATTGTCTTAACAACCTTGAAGCTAATGCATCCTTTTACCTATCAATGAAACAACCAACACCACCTATAATACCACCATTAGAAATGTTTGGTTATTTGCATCCTGAAACTGAGACACAAGTTGAACCTAAGTTCCCTATAGTAGGTGAACCTAGTTCCTCTAAGAAAAAAAACAATCAACCATTCTATGTTAACAAAGTGACAAATGCCTCTATCAATCTAGAAGAAACATATGGAAAAGGATTCACAATCTTGAGTAAAAAAGGATGTGATACAACAAGTGAATATGAAATTCATCAAATCCTAGAGAAAATTCCAATTAACAATACTAAAGGGCTAGGATATCAAGCTCCTCCTCCTGATTTGAATGTCTTCCTTCCTAAAGAATAACCAATGATTCGTAACGATGATAAGGATGAGAGGATTGTCTTAGGTCCTCCTCCTCAACCTTCAACTCGAGAAGTTGGTGAATCTAGCAATTGAAGAAGGCATTACAAACTAAAGAAATTAAAATTTCCTTGTCTGCCACCCAAATACAAAAGAAAATTACAAATACTTCTAAACCAAGGACTTATACTATTGTCACCCATGAAAGAAAAGATAAGATTATATATCCTAAAGGCATAGATGGTCCACATTTTCAATACCATATAACTCTTGGACATAGTACTAATGAGTTTCATGCATTCAAAACAATATTGAACAAATATCACTTTGATGACAATAATTGTTATCCAGTGATTGTGTAGCATTCCTGCCCACCCCTTGTCATGTAATAGTTGTAGAATTTTTTACTCTCACCATTACATGATCTTGTCCCATCACCTACCTTGGCTCATTATTATCTTGCACTAAGTGGAGACAAGAATTAGATAGCCTTGTCCTAGTAATGCATTTATCGTTGTCCCTTTGGCTAGTTGTCCACCTTCTGCATACGATGAACAAGACTAGGATGTGAACAACTTGCTTTAGGTTGACTTGCATGTGCCTTACTAGTCTTTTTCATTGGTTGTTTTTTTTCTTTTGTGTGATTTCATGTGCATATTTTGATCCCTCGTGATGTTCTATTTGGTGTATCTCTCTCTCTCTCTTTGTGACATTCCTCTATTTGTACCTTCATTCTCCTCTATTTCGTACATCTTTTCGCTTTTCCTTTTCTTTATTCCTTTTTCATTTTTCTTGTGTTTTCCTTTTTGGGATGATTGCTAAGACATTTATGTCTCTTCCATGCTTTTATCTTTTCTTTTGTCTTGTTTTCCTTTTGAGGATGATGCAAGGCATCGAGGAATTCATGTTTCTTCCATGTTGACCTGAAATTTTTTTCTTTGTTTTCACTCTCTTTGTGTAATTCTTCCAGTTCTATGTATATTTTGGGAATGATGACAACTCTAGGCTCTCTAAAATACATTGTAGCAAGAACATACTAACCCAAAATCTATAGATCCCTCATGTGTTTGGAGTTTTATTTTAGGAGCAACCCCTCTCTTTTTTCTTTGCATGGCATAGCTTTATTAGAAACATATGACTTGGCATAGGACTTTCCAAGTTAGCTCTCATGTATTCTTTATTGTTAGCATTTATCATTTGCTACTTTAAAGTAATTACTCATAGTATGGTGTTTAGCAATTTCTTTAAAGTGGAAGCATACATTGGCATTATTCTTTTGCATTTTCTTTTCTTTTTCATGGTTCATGGTGTAGTCTTTTTACCTCATACGATGTGTCTTTCACTTTGTGAATGACATTGGGTGTGATGTCCTTCAAGAGCGTGAACTCTCTTAGCATATTGCATTCCTCTTAGTGGCTTGATGCGACACACTGCATCCCCTAAGTTGTGAATATTTCATTCTTTGATTGGTCCTCTCTTGGAGACATTAGGCACAATGTTCCCTAAGTTAAGACCTCGCATGAACTAAGCAAGACTCCTTTGAATGTTTTTTACATTTTTCATTTTTCAATTATATGGCCACCTTGCATAACATAGCTTGCATGCCTATGGAGCCATCTTGTTTGTTCATGAGCTCCAAGCATACAAATTTTCACTTCTTATGAAGCTCAAAAACCATTTTTTGTGTGGCACCTTATCAAAGTTATCAGGAGGTATATCTTTTGGTATTGTTTGAGCGGGAAGCCCAACCAAGGCATGACTTTCCCCATATCCACTCGCATGTGTGTGTGAGCACATATCAGTCGTCTATGTATGTGTCTCACCTTCTTGTACTTCTCACCCAATAGAAAGCTAGGAGTTCCTTTACCTCAGAGTGAGCATGCATTTTTCAGACAAACAACCTAGATCTAGTCCACATCCTATTGGAAAAATGGTCGAAGCTTGATTCGACCCCTTTCTTTTTTTTTTTCATTTTCTTTATTTTTTTGAAGGTGTATGCTTGTGCTTGGTTTTTTCTCTTCATATCAATTTCACGTGTGTTCCTTTTTTTCCTATGTTGGTTTCCTATGGGACCTTGGTCCTTGGGGCTTGCACAACCCTCTTGATCATAGTCATCATATCTTACCAACATTGGTGCATTTGAACCCATCTTGATCATAGCCATCCTATCTTATTGGCATTAGTGCATTTGGTCTACTTCAGTGTGAGTTGGAAGCAAGTTCCTCCTCTCACTAAAGTGGGGACTAGATGTAATGACAAAAAAAGGCCCCCCTTGATCTAGTATTGTAATATGTCTAACAATTCACATTATGTCTTGGGGCCTCATGAACTAAATGAGCTTATTGATGTCTTATTTGGAGTGTTGTAAAGTGTTGTAACAAACTTTCACACTTTTCTAGAGTTTTATTTAATAATTAGGCTTCTTTATGCTTTAATTGGCCCTATTTTTCACCCACAAGCCCCATTTAATTTATCTTTTTGAGGATAATCCTGACACAAATTAGTATCCAATCATAATTTAAGTGTTTTCAGCTTGTGTGGCCCAGATTTAGTGATCTAGAATAATTCACCACCTTGGGCGAATGAGTCCCACCTATGTCTTTCTGTCCCTAACTTGGTTTCACACCTTTCTAAGCATTTTTAAAAATGGTTCCACAAATTATGCCTAATGGGACTCATTCGCCACCTTGGGAAAATGAGTCTCGTGTGGCCCAAAATTAAAATAAATTCAAATTTTTAGTGAAAGTTTATCCTCCTAGACCTGATGTTGGTTTGTAGTGTTGTAATTTTGGGAATTCTTGCATAATTAAGTATATATACAAGGATCCTTCACTCATTTTCACCTAAGACTTTTGTAAAATCATTCCTAGTAGAAAACTGAGTTCGCAAGAGCATTCAAGAGAAAATTATCAAGTGTTTTAGAGCATTATTCAAGTATCAAGCATCATGCCAAAGATTTCTTGCATCATGTTTGTTTTGGAGCTAACAATTTTGATGTAGGTTTTCATGATTCAAGCTAGCATTTCATTCAAGATCTATCTTATTCAAGCAAGATTCAAGGTCTACATCCATTGGATCCACTTCATACATGTTTGCAACACTTCATTGTTAGAGTTTGTGTGTGTTTTGTAGATCTAGGTTGAAGACCTTCTAAGGAGAAAGTTGGAAAAAGTTGTCAAAGTACCTAAAAGTTATCAAAGTTGTCATTAAGCATTAGAGAACATTAGAGAACATTCGCGAGTTGATTTACATAGATTTGGATCCAAAAACCTGAAGAAGCAGATTGAGCAGACTAAGAAAAGCAAATTCGGTTTTTGAAGTTTTAGAAAACCCTAACTAGATTGATTCACCACTTCTGGCCAATGAGTCCCAATTTAGGTTTTGACTGTTTCAGACACCCATTTGCTAAATTCTTGTTTTTGCATAGAAACCCAAATTTTGGACTGATTTTCCCAGCCTGGCAAATGAGTCTCAATCAACATTAAAGTCAAAATTTATAGCATTTAAAATCCTCATTCAATCTCCTTCCAATTTCTAGGTGGACACATTCTATTTTGTAGCTTTATGTTTTGTTCTACAGACTTTTCTAGGTCATTTAGTGAAGCATCACATCAAATTAGGGTTTAGCTTTACGTCTTGCATTTCATTTGTCTTTCCAAGTTTTAACTTGGTGGTGAACCCCTCATTAGTTATTAAACAACCCCTAGGACAACCCTATTGCAAGATCTGTTTCTCCCTTGCATTGAGATCTGTAGGGTTATCCTTTAATGAAAGAATTGTAAAGTGGGTGTGCTCTTGTCCTAAACCATGTGATAGCATCCTAACTCATTTTTCTATGTTTTAGTAGCTGGTAGTTGTACAAAGAGTGGTGAACAAATTGTAACCTTATAAATGAAGGCAATACAAAGAAACGATGAAGAGAAATGAACAAAGGGTAAAATTCCCCCAAGGAAAATTACATAATCGGCCTTATGAATTCCCCTTGATGACAAACTCCTAAAAGGGTCCATATAACCAGAGGAGAATCTTAATAGAACTCTATTTCACCTTAATCAAGTAAAATAAAGCCTAGCAGGATTAGTCATGTCATCTATGGGTAAATGACCTTTTTCTTTTAGTAGTCCTAAATAGGTGTCATGTTGAAAAACCAAAAATGAAGCTTTACTTTAAAAAGGTGAGAGTTTGTAAATCTCTTTTAGGAAACCAATTTACAAACTTTGCTACCTTCCAAAATAGCAACCAAATTGATTTGAAAAATCATAACCATATCATTAGCAAGATGTCAAAACGGTATTCCTAAAAGTATTGTACTTTCTATCTAAATAGAAGTTTTATTTAATCATGAAACATTTTTAAATAATCCATCTAGATCTTATAGTAATAGTCTTGTATGAGCAAGGGATTATGATAACAATCCCAAATTCGAGCCTTAGAGAAAATAAGACCTTTAACTTAAAACAAATTTTTGGAACATTACTAATTTTTCCAGATTTGCAAATATTAGGTATAAACATAACCATAGCATCAAAACCATACATTGTTCACTAACAAAATTGGTTGGATCAAGAATAAACCCACAACCTTAGCACTCTACAAAATTGTTGCAATAAAGAGATTAATATAGCTTTAAAAAAACTGTAACTATACTAATCAAAAAGGTTTTTCTAGAAGTGACTTCATATGGAAGGAATCCTAATGATCGTCAAAATCAATGAAATCCAAAACCCACTAGAAATCCCTAATAGGCACATATCCATGAAGCCTCTTCAGAAAATTATACCTAGTTTTGACCAAAAATTGATGATACATGTAACCATGTTCAGCACAATCAGGAATAAAGGGTAGAAACTCAATGGTTGGATCAAGAGGCCGCCTCAGATCACGTGGATGAGGAATACCCACCCCAAGTTGGGCAACCAACAAAGTTGCTTTGAGTCCAACAAGTAGGGAGGGATGAAAGATATCTCGAGTCAAACTATAAACTATCTCTTTAGAAACATGTAGGTCTAGTAGGCAAGAAATGGACCTTGATGCAATATCATAATTCACACGGTAACATTCACCAAACCGCATGAAATATCATCTAAGAACCATCCTAACTTCCTTCATGGTTAAATGCCTATTATCCAAAAGCACATTCTTCAAATGGTGCTTGGAAATGGGGCCTAGAAAAGCAGTTTGGCTCTTTGTACAAGATAAAAACATAGGGGTATCCATGAGGAAAAAAAATTGTAGAGGATACACATGGGACTGAAATAGGTTAAGACAATCAAGAGCCAAAGAAACGAAATGAGCAGTAATGATTACGAAGACACCTCCTGGCCTTCAACTTTTGAATGAAGACACCAACCATGTTGGAATATTTAATAATAAGTAAATTACGGAAAAGAATACCAAAATATGATAATCAAATATAGAACCCTAAATTACAACCTAAAACATCATATGTGAGGCTCAAACCAGTCTATAAATTGTGTGACACCTTGATAAGTTCAATTTTTCTTGTTTGGTGAATAAATTGATGATTTAATCCAATTCTAGGTTTAATATTTTGATTTTCTTATGAACTAGTTTAAATGATTATTGTGATATATTCTCTTTAGTAAATGAAAATGGGCAAGCTGTTAAGAATGAATGTGAGCAGATAATATTTAGATTCTTGAACAAGTATCATATGAAAAATACACTTAAATCGATATGAGCTAAGGAATTTTGTGTACCTACCATTGGTTTGAATCTCACAAATAAGTTTCATGTTACTTGGAAATGATAATAGTTAGGAACAAAGTGGAACTTTGGAAAGACCGGGAAGAAGTTTCTAGAAAGATCACTAGCCAAGCACCATCGGGGTAAATTTAAAGGGGTGACTCTAATCAATGAGGGGTATACCTAAGGTAGGATACTTTGAGAAAAAAATATATAAATTAGATATCAAGTTGCATGATGAATTTTATTAGAGGAAGGAGTGACCAAGAGTAAATTTAGTAGTGTAAATAAATTATTTAGCTAAGGTTAGGTTTTCATTATTATTCCACGCATGCTCAAAGTTTCCATCTTTCATAGGGAAAGGAAATGAATATATATGTGTATTATGATTTACTAACTATTGAATTTGATCTTATTGATATTTTGAACAGGTATTTATTATATTTCTAACCTAACATGTATTTGGAAAAATACATGTGAGAGTAATGTCAAGGGTAAAAAGGGAGAAATGTCTAGACCCAAGTTAAATGTTTATCTTTTGGAATTTTAAATTTTGACCCTATGACCTAAGAGGTAGTTAGGGTTTTGTGTAAGCTTTGATTGTGATTAAGGTTTTAATGATTAGTATTTTAGTGTAAGCATGTTTTGTGGAGCTTTATTGAATTAAGTCAAGTGATTAAGGGTGTAAGTACAATTAGGGTTTTGAAATCCTTAATTAGGTCTTGAATTTCGGATTTGTCTTTTAAGTAGTCTTTTTAAGGTGTTGTTTGGTCAATTTTATTGATATTAGTGCAAAAATAGACCCCTAGGGCCTATACCTATGAAAGGGGGACCCTTTGGACATGTGACTTTGTCCTTGGGGCATGATATGACCTTTCAACAGTCCACTTGAAAGAGTGACGAATTTGAGTTTTTGGGAGTTGAGAGAAGTGACTTATCACTCTCCCACCCCACTCCCCAAAGCTCATTAATGAACTTGGAAAAACCACCAGGGCTTTCACATGTATGAATCCACCTTGTAAGGGATGTTGGGTAGAGTGTTATTGTACATTCCCCATCTCCCCAAAAGTCTTACACATGTGTGAGAACTTGTGGAGATATATAATTTGGAAGAATGAATGAGAAAGTGACAAGTGTAGCTCCCTCATTCAAGTGAATTCAAGTTGAATTCTTTTATACTTGGATGGAAAAGAGGAAATAGATGTGAGGAAATAGATGATACCCACTTCTCCTCTTGGAGAACTCTTTTTGGGAGAAGTTGAAGTTTGGAAAAAAAGAAATGAAGAAAATTGGAAGAGAAGCAAGGAGCTCCCATGTGTAAGAGATGAGTTCAAAATGAAAAATGGTGGAGATAAGTGATTTCTCCTCATTTCTAACATCTGTTGGAGTAGGAACTTTGTGTTGTGTTATTTTTTTATGGCTTTCAAATAAGTGGGAAATATTCTTAAGTTTATGTGTATGTAAATTTAGAATTTGTTTGGTGAATGGATAGATAATTTGTAGTTAAACTTTTCTTTTAACCCTCCTACCTAGATCATTGGTAGCCATTTTTTTTTTGCTTGAGGCTATGGCTAGAGCCAATGAGGCTTCATGATGCCATTAAGGTAGGGTGGTGAGCAAGCCTCATTCTTTTGTGTTTTATTTATTGTATTCGTATATATTGTTGTAATATTAAAGACAAGTGTCTTATGTTAGAAACCAAGATCTGAAATGCAAACCAGAAAAGCCTTCCACAGAAGAGAAAATTAGAAAAAGCAAGAGTTTTGCAAAAGATGTGAAAATAATTATTATTTAGGAATTCTTTATTACAAGATATGATTTTCTTTATAAAAGCAAAGATGCATAACCCTAATCTTATCTTGAGCAACAAGATAGTTCAACAAGATAACGATGAAAATAATTAACCTAGGAATTAAATATACCTAAATAAAGTTATGCAAGTGTAATTAAATATTAATTACACTAACACCCCCCCATAAGTGCAACTTAGGGAGATTAAAAATGCATGCACGTAAAACTAAGATGGATGCAAGAAAGCATGAATGGGTCCTGGAAATAAGGCCTGATTAGGTACCCATGTACAAATGCAATAATGAGGTAGAGAAGGAAAACCCAGTGGGAAAAACCTCCCTATAATGAGATGACTGTTGTAAAGAAGCATTGGAAGAACACTATGGAGTAACATTGGAACTGCAATCTGACAAGCAAGGAAAGATACTTTTGTCTACAACTGAAACCAAATATGGAATCATGATAATGCAATAGCAGACCTGATTCCACGGAACACTGGAAAACTCACAAACTGGAACAACCCTGGAATATTTGAAGCAATAGTAGATGAAATGATGACATAATCTGGAAACTATGTATCTCGATGTTGATGCCAAACTGAGACTAAAACTCTTCCATGGGAAGGAGTACCATAAAGACTCTGGAACATTAACCATAAAAACATGGCCCTCAAACTGAGAAGGATCTAAACCAATGCAGATCAAGAAACATAATCTCTCAACTGAAGTGTGAACCAATGTGAATCTGATATGTGTCAAGCAATAGCAAAAAATGTGGCCAAAAGAAACTGGGAAACCAGATAACCCATACGAGTTGCCAAAAAATCAAGATGAAGAGGGAGATCAAAGTGAAAACTATACTCTAATCAGATTTATTATGCAAGAAACCCCCCTGATGGAACTTTATCTCAGTTCATTTATTACAATAAGCCGACGATTGTAAAATGAGAGCATGATAAATATGCATAAATATAAAATAGAAATTGATGTCAGATCTATGTAGAGGACAGAATCAGCTTTCTGATGCCACTAGAATGGTGAAAAAAGGATCACCGAGTCAAAAAATATGCCCTCTGAAGTGAAATCTAAATATCTGACTTCAACTGGAAAAAACTCCCATCAAACAGCAAAATTTCTAGAAAAAAACTGTACCATCAGAAAATTGGGCTCGCTAGCTTTCCGGTGATATCTCGTTTCAAAAAATTTTCCTCTGGGATCAAAAGTTATGACGAAATGAAAAAAAGGGTTGTAAGAGGGCAAATGAGGGTATAGGCAGGCTAAGTGGGCACAAAAATCCAGCCCTTGGGCGCTGGCAACTAGTCCTCGATGTGACTGCAGTCTCCAACAAAGCAAAAAAAGAACCACCACCAGGCAAGTGGCGCCGCTCCTGGCGCCACCAGCTAGGGAGCCCCCCCTGGGGGCGTGATATGATCGGGGGCCAAGTGTTAAGGGTCGAGAGTGGTGGGAAGGCCAGAGGAGGGAGGCTGGCGGAAGTGATAGGGCAGGGTACGGTCGTACGACCCCTGCAAAAATCAAAACCTCCGCACAAAAAATGAATCCCCACAAAAATAAAAACCTCCATATAATTTATCATCCATAAATTGTGAATCGCCCAAAAATTTTGATGAATTTTTTTAATAAAGCCCGATAAAAAATAATACATGTAGAGAAATTTTTTGAATTTTTTTTTTTAACTCTACAAATCATACCCTGTACCTGGCGGGCCGTACGACCTGCTGGGTAAAAATATTTTTCCTCGCAAACAGCTGATGCCGAATATAGGTGAGTTGTATGTTTTTTTCATCTCTTGGACGCTCTGGATCTGATGGTGAGGTCCTATCTGCCTGAAAACGCACCAGAAGCTTCGCAACTCCCAAATCTGGAAAATCTTCAAACCCTCATAACTCTAGCATAAAATGTCAGGTTCAGGCGAAACAAAAGTCGATCTTGACTTTTTCAACAACCCTGAACTCGAATATGAGCTCATATTTCCTCCAACATGTGCCAAAAGTGACCATGCAAGAGCACCCAAATAGAGAGACAAACTCAAGGTATGAAACCCTCGAGGAATCCCGAACGACTCTGCACTGATTTTCTCAAAAAATATGAGAAGGGGTTGCAAATCAAGGCTTTGATACCATGTTAGAAACCAAGATCTAAAATTCAAACCAAAAAAGCCTTCCACAAAAGAGAAAATCAGAAAAAGCAAGAGCTTTGCAAAAGATATGCAAATAATTATTATTCAGGAATTCTTTATTACAAGATATGATTTGCTTTATAAAAGCAAAGATGCATAACCCTAATCTTATCTTGAGCAACAAGATAGCTCAACAAGATAAGGATGAGAATAATTAACCTAGGAATTAAATATACCTAAGTAAAGTTATGCAAGTGTAATTAAATATTAATTACACTAACATCTTATTGTAAAAATTAAAGATTTTACATAGCAAGGTATATTTTATGTTCTAAAAAAAATGTCTTCCTAATATTATTTGTAATAAGAGCGTCTTGTTCTTGGGAATGTAAGGTAATTGTGTCCTCAAATGTTATTTTTCATTTTATGTGCAAGTTGTAACATGGAAAATTTATGTAAAGAGTTTTGATCTTATTGTGACATGGAGAAGAAAATACTTTGTAAACATGTATAAAATAAGTGCATGAGGGTGAGTGGTTTTCATTTATCATTTGAAAGAAATATTATGTAGACTCATTATAGTTCCTTTGTGAATGGATGAGTAACCTAAGTTCGACGAGTAACCTAAGTTCTCTTCACTAAAATTTATCTGGATATCATAAATGTTGGTGTGGGTTAAGCAAACAAATAGAAATAAAAGGAAACATTTAGTTGTGTGAGTTGAATATGAATAAAAGAATAATATTTTTAACTTGTTCAATAATTTTTAATCTACAAACTTTTAAGAATTATAGTAAAACATTTGAAAACAGGTTAATACATATATTTTTGAGTAAGGTATATAACCTTTTAGTTGATGAATAAAATATCATTTACAATTTGTCTACAATAGAAATCTTTTCAAGTTCTTGTTTTAAAGACAACTAATAAATTGGTACAATATGTCTATTTTGGATAAATGAAAAAAAAAAATTAAAAAGAAAATTCAATTATTGAGATTGTAGAAGATTACTTTCTAAAATTGCAGCAAAAGATTTACTTTCCAAACTTTAAATGCTATATTTTTTGAGAAAATATAATACAAATTTCTAAATATATATTAACTAACTAATGATCTTGATAAGGGAAAAATAAAAAGGCAAGTCATATTACATAATCATGAATAAGTCTTAAAAAAAAAGAGAACATTCCAAAAATATTCCTAAAATTGAGAAAGACATTATTAGATAAATCATTTTGAATGAAAATAAATAAATAAATGTATATTTCACAAATAATTATTTTATATAAATACAAGGAATATGATATAAATATAGATATTTATCATATTCTAATTTATTATATTATACATAGTATAATACCTGAAAAATATATGTATATATTCAAACTAAAGAATTTAATTAAAAAAAATAAAAATAGAAAAAGAAAGATAAAGAATCAAAGTGAAAATAGAAAAAGAAAGATTAAAGAAGCAAAGGGCTTCTTCATTGCTGTGTTTTTTTTTTTTTTTTTTCATAAAATAAAATAGTGAATAATGATGTTATGTGTTCATAACAGAGCAAATTTCATTGAAATAAATCTGCAATATAAATAAAATAAAAATTATTAATATAAGCCTGCAATGTGGCTTGCTGCCCCCATTAAGTAACCTGAAATGTTAACAGTGCAGACTTACAAATTCTTTGCACTAATCTACACATTAGTTTCATACACATTTAATTCCTAAGCTATATATTCATGACTGATCTGTGGATAGAGGTACATACGCATGGTATATAATCAAACCCCTCATTTGGATCTGCAATTCAAAGAAATTTATATATATATATATATTTACCTTTCCATTACAGCCTGTGATATATGCTAAGAAATTTATGTGCAATCATTATAAAAATGGGGGAGGGGGGGTTGAGAGAGGCTCAATAGCCCTAGAGGGGACGCGGCCTCCTCAGGGGGTTCGTCCTATGAGTAGCTATGGCCACCACAAGGCCAGCCCCACATCTTACCATGCCCCTACGTTGAATCTGACCCTTTTTGGTAGGAATCTCGATCTGAACTATTTGAGCATGCACCGTGCAAACAAAGATATGGGTTGAAGAAGAAGTATCATGGAAATCAACAGTTGGTTACTATTGTTTCTATGTTCTTTTTGGAATGGAACTCTCGCACCTGTATCATTTTCCTCACCGCTATGGCTACTTCAGTTCCTGTTACAATATCATTGACTTGGGTTGGGGTAGCGATTAGGGTTTGATGTGAAGGGTAAAAATAAAAATAAATAAAGATTATGAAATATTCTTGCCAAGCCTTGAAGGAGTTGTAAACCTAATCGTCATTCTTGGTAACCTGGATTAGATAATTTAGGGTTGGAAATCTTTCCCTATCCACCTCCCTTAGGCAGAGAAAGGATAATAATAACAATGTTAATTTAAGATGTAATATGTAACGTTGTTGCATAAAATGATAATAATATTATTAATCTTAAATTAAGAGTTAGCATTGATGACAACATGGACTTACAATATGAATACCTCGTGTGTCGAAATTATAGAACACAATGTTAATAATGTCAACATGAAAATTATTAATAAAGTTATTTCTCATTTAATATAATACAAATGTTGTATACCGAGATTTATTAATAGTATTAGTATGACGATTTATCTAAAATTGTATTATTAATATTGATCCAAGATTAAATAATAATAATAATGTCAGCTAAATCAAATGAAAATAAGTGTATAAAGTTAATTTGACATTAAAAGTCAATAATGATAGTTATAGTGGATGAGGTTTGTATAAGGATTAATTCCAATTGAACAATGATATTGTTAATGTACAAATTGTAATTAAAGGTAAAAAGTGCTATTATTTATAAAATAACTTGGATATTGTGTGATGGAGGATCCTATAACTATAATATTATTCTTGGGTGTGTAAACGATGATAACATTATTATAAACAAATAATTTATTGAGTCTTAATTGATAGTAACAATGGTTCATTTTAAAGGGTAAGCTATGGTTGCATAATACTATCACTAGAGAGGTACCAAATAATAAAAGATTTCATCATCAGTGCTCAGCTAATTAATGGTATTTTTAATATTAAGGAAATGGTTAAAGAATAATAATAGCATCCTTAATATTTAATTTGAGTATAGCTATTAATACCTTTAGTATAAATAATTTAATGGTTAAATGATGTTAAATTGATAAGGTTGAATAATCAATTTATTATTTTATCCTAAGTAGGTAAGGTTTAATATTTTGATCTCCTTCAAAATAAAACTGGCGATCTTGCAACCACGTTATGATAAATAACTTGGTCCATGCCACTTGAAGGACTATGTTTCCCCCTTAGGTCTGTACTAATGGACTACCCTTCATTACACCCATATGAATCTAATGTGTGGTTGAAATCAAATCGGTTAGCTCTCTATCCTAAACCATAACCTCCCAGATTTTATCCAACCAACTGTATGAAGATAAATTTAGTCAATTGAATTGATAAGGTTGTACCTAAATATAAAGTAACTTTATGAAGGTGGTTAACTCATACCATGCCTTGTGTTAATTATTTTATTTAATGTTTTTTTTAAAAAAATTGTTGTGTTTTTCTAGTGCAGAAAAGTGGGCATGACATCATATCACTTAAGGTGATGGCGATGTTGGGACTCAAAAAGAAAGTGAAAAATGAGGCATAGAGCATACCATGGTACAAATAAACTTACAAAGGTATCCAATGCCTATGACTTAGAAGCTTAGGAGGTAATTTTAAATTATAGCCTAAACCAAGCAAAAAGCCTAGCAAGGAACTACGTCCCAAACTAGGGAATATGAATAAACACAAAACTCGAATCTTTCTCAAAAAATATTTTATTGAACACCACTTTATAATACATTTCCATTTCAAGAACAAAAAGGGAAGAAGGCACAAAATGTAAGATTCCATATATACTACCAGAAGTGAAATTACTTTGAGAAAGGAATTAAGTAAACATATGATTGTGAATACTTTAAAACAAATAACATTAGAAGGTGAAGAATATATAAGTTGGAAAAGACAATCATATACCCCATCACATTCACCTTGGAAACCAAAAATATATAATCTTTTCATTCTATTATCTTTATATGGCACTTATACATATAAACTATAGATACTATGTCATCATACTAAATATGTGTTGGTAAACTGGTAAATACCAGAAGTTTGATAGAAAGGACAAAGTCTTCTCAAAAGCATTACATAAATATAACACCCTTTAGTATGGGGGGTTTTAACCCTGAAATATTTTGTACATATAAAAAAATTTAAAAAATTTATACACTAAAAGGATCTGGAAAGGTAAAGGGCTATCTTATCTCCATTCCAGCAGGCTATGAACCAAAGCACTTCGCAAATTCAACGAACTTTAATACCCATTGAGAATTTGGGTCTACAACCAAAAGAAAGCACCATTTAAGAAAAATTGAGCCAAACTTGGAGAGAAAATGATGGTACGAGTATGTGATACCCAACTCATCAGTAATGAATGGCTGATACTCAATAACACCATGTCGAAGAAGTGGAATGCCTTCACCCAAGCATGCTCTCGCCAAAACAACTCCGAGCCCAATCAACAAAGAATACTTGAAAACCTTTTTAGTAACCCTGTAAACCATCTTGTTCAAAACATGGAGGCCTAGAAGGCAACCCATGAAATGAGAGCTTATATCAGTGTTGAGATGGTATTTGCCTTGAGATAGAAGGAACTCCTTTCCTAAAACCAGTTTAATGGTTTTTAAAACCATAGTATCCCTCCTAACAAATAAACCCTCTAAACGATGATCGGTAACAGGCCCAAGGAAAGAAACTTATACCTTAGAGCAGGTAAGATAAATAGGAGTAGATCCCATCGTGTGAAATATGAAAAACAATTGTGTAAATCCCTCAAAAGAAATGAGAAATACTAGACATGAGGTATAATAAATGCCATGATAAAACAAAAATTGGAAGAGATTTGCAAAAACAAAGCCAACATGAAAAATGGTAGCCCTCGACTAAGGATCAACCTTGTCCATGAGAAATTTAGCAACTAAGCGAAATGATGATCACTGGAAACAAGCAATAGAGATAATGTGATTACCGAAGCATAAGTGCAATGCGTAAAATTGGCCAGCACAATTAACATGGGTGGAAAGGAAACATGTGGTCGATAACAATGCCTCTTGTAGGACAGAATGTCATCTCAAACTGTCAGCATTAATCACTGATGGCAGAGCAAGATGACGAAGAGAGTGGGGTGTCATGTCAAAATGACATTCCCATATTTTGCATTTAACAAAAAGGAAAATAATATTAATGAATTAATTGGGCCATACCTCCCACTAAAAGGTAAAGCTTACCGTATCTATATATATATATAATATAATACACATACATAAAATTATAACTTAAAATATCAAGGTTTAGACCTACTAGATACTTAGCTGGGGTTTTTAGCGGCCTTTTAAAGGAAAATATGTGAGTATTTTTGCAACTTGCAGCCTTACAAAGAGCAGTGAATAGATTGCAGCCTTATAAATGAAGGCGATATAAAGAAACTATGTTCGTCTCGAATGTGGAGAGGATTCCAATTTCAACACAAACCTTGATGAAATGGTTTACATTCAAAGTTTGAAGCAAGTAAAGTTACTCTATTCGTAATCAAATCAAACCTTGCAAATACGTATCATTGTCCTCTATTTCTAGGGATTTATTAAACCGTTTGGCCCTCAGATTTCTATGGGCACAAAGGTTGTTAAAATGACTACCTAGAAAATGAGATTTAATGCTTAATATGCAAGCTAAGATGATTTATATGTGCAAATGTGTGCTGAAAGGATTAGTGGTATGCTTCTAGATGAAACGAGATGATGGAATTGATGATGAATATGATGATAAATGAAAGATGATGTTGATGATAGATGAACAAGTGGAGATGAGTGAGATGATATGAAACTATAGTGAACTATCCATGATTATGCATATGATCAAATGCAAACATAAAAAAAACTACCCTAAAATGCAACTATGATGCAATGGGGATGATAAAATGCAACTATGAAGAAATTAAGTAATCTCAAATGAGAATGCAAAGTAATACATGATATGAAAACTAATTATAAGACTCCACGAAAGCTCCAAGCTCCTATGAAAAACCTGCATAATGACTTTGCTCAAATTGTGGATGATAAATGCTAAGGAAAGAGGGTGTATTTATAGGGTTTCTCAAGCATTTTGTGAGGTGGCACCTATCAACGGTCTAGATTCAAAGGAGAAATAATAGACGGTGGAGATGAAAGGAATCAGGATGTTGTCCCCTTGACCAAGGGCAGCATGCCATGTGTGTGGAGAGAATCCTTTGACCAATTGGAAACATGCCAAATGTATGGGATTCCCAAGTGTGTGAAACAAAGACCCATGTGCTCCAAATTTGTTGGAAGTGTGGGGGAATAAAGCCATGTGCTTTTTCCCATTGGTAGAAGTGTATGAGGATCATTCTAATTAATAATTAGGCTTATTTATTTTCATGTGACCTTTATGAGGTGGCACACAAAAAGTTGTAGAAATGTGCTCTAATTCTTAATTAAGATTAAGGAATGTTAATTAAATAAACACATTTAGGGTATTTTGTTTATTTAATTATTTAGAAGAATGTGATTTTGAGAATTAAAAGAAGAGTGAACAATATAAATAAAGTAAGACCTTATGTATATGTAGTTGAAGCATTAATCAAATAGGTTGTATTTAATTAATTGAATATGATGGTCGTTTTTAGGTGTCTACATTTTTCCCCTCTCTAAAGTAATGTGTTTACACATTGCTTCAAAGAAAATTTTGATGTTGATGCTCATAAAAGATTTCAAAGCTCCAGATGATGCAATATTTTTGATGCCACAGACCATGCCCCAGACTTTTGAATTTTAGGTATTGACGGATATATGCCCCCTCAAGAGATAAATCAGTGAATGTGGGGATGTTAAAATGAAATGTTGGAATGAGGTGATGGTGTTGTGATGATTATGATGATGATCTAATGTTGATTCAGTGAGATTTTGATGTCGGAGATGATTTATCTCTCGAAAGTTCATTGCAAGCTCTTGCTTTGAATAGTGTTGATTAATTACAACTCCTTTGTGGTAAAAATGGGAAATAAATCCCACCATAATTCCCTCCATTTTACCCTTGAAAAGGTAAAAAGTGGTAAAATGGGATTCATTTGCACATTTGGAGTTTGGAGAAGTTGAAGACTGGAGAGCTTAGAGGAAGATGGTGATCCCATACCACAAGCATCGTTTTGAGCATCTTCGCCAACCTGATCAGCCTGTTGCCTCTAGACCTATGGTACGCTTTATGATAAACCTTCTTGTTAGTCATTTTCTTTCCTTTTAATGGTATTTTGAACATCGTAGATAGGTGTTGTAGCTTGTTTAGTGTTATTGTTGCACGTTCGAATGATGTTTTTCCGTTTTGAAGTGTTTTTGTGTGTGTTTGAGAGTTTTGGCGCTTTTGGGGTCCCAAATGATACCTCTTGGGAGCTTCAAAATCAAGTTTTCATGTGTTTTAAGAGTTTTGGCACCTTTGGGGTCCCAAATGGCACCTCTTGCAAGGTTGAAAATGATTGTTTTTGGGTGTTTTTAGAGTTTTGGCACCTTTGGGGTCCCAAATGGCACCTCTTGTAAGCTTGAAATTCAATTTTTTGGCCTCCAACACTATTTTGGTGCCTTTGGGGTCCCAAGTGGCACCACTTGTAAGCGTGAAATCCATGTTTTGAGATGCCAAACACTATTTTGGCACCTTTGGGGTCCCAAATGGCACCTCTTGTAAGCCTTGAAAACCCTATTTTGAGTTGCAAACTCTATTTTGGCGCCTTTGGGGTCCCAAATGGTGCCTCGTGTTGTCTTGGAAATTTTTCATCTTTGTTGATTTGAGGTCGTTTAGCTTGTCGTTTGACCCGTTTTGGGGGGTGTGATTGTGGAAATCCCTTGAGGTGATGTTTGCAAGATGTCCTTGAAGCCAAGGAGTCATCGGTTTGTCATGTTTTGGATTGATTTCAGTTAGATTGTGGTATGTGCAATTTTTGATTGATGTTTTACGTGATGATTTGATCTTATGATAGGCGAGAATCAAATGATAGAACCAGTGTTGTATCGACCTCATGATAGGCAAGGAATGATAGTAGGATTGATAGCATATCGTCCTCATGATAGGTGAGGAACGATGGTAGGATTGATAGCAAATCATCCTCATGATAGGCGAGGAACGATGGTTTGATTGATAGCAGATCATCCTCATGATAGGAGAGGAACAATGGTTGGATTGATATTAGATCATCCTCATGATATGCAAGGAACGATGGGTTGATTGATAGCAGATCATCCTCATGATAGGCAAGGAACAATAGTTTGATTGATAGTAGATCGTCCTCATGATAGGCGAGGAATGATGGGTTGATTATTCTAATTGATTTGATTTGAATGAATACACATTAACTTGATTGACTGATAATCTTGATTGAATATAACATTGATTGACTGGTTTATGTTCATGATTAGGGAGATGGAGATGTACTCCAGTCTCGGGAGTGATTCCCGAAGACCTAGAACATGGTCTGTCAATTGTCCTTAACTGACTTAGATATTATCACCCGTTGTGGGTTGAATTACTTGTTAGATATTCCGCAATATAGAATCAATAGAGGTTTATTAACAACATTGGTGAAGAGATGGCACAGTGAACATAACACATTTCATTTACTGACTAGAGAGATGACCGTGACTCCAGAGGATGTCTATCATATTATGTGGATCCCAATGATGGGAGAGATAGTGGTGTATGATAAGATAGAGTAGGGCGAGATAGCTGCATTGCAGAGGTTATGCTGAGATGATCATGTTACGGGCCGATGGATTCCTTGGACAAAGATGGTTAGCAGATATGATCCTTTTCCATGTGTGATTTTTGGATTCATTGGTGGATTCCTTTGTCCTGATCATAGGTCAAAGGGATTTTCAGCAGGTTGGGGTCATGTGCTATCGCAGATGACACTTGATGGTACTAGGTATGCATAGGGCTCATGTATGTTAGCCCACCTATACTGAGATTTGCGCAAGGTTGTTTGGTATAGGGCGATGAGCCTATCATGTGGCATCACATTACTACAGACATGGGCATGGGAGCATATAGCCATCACTTAGCCCATGGGAGAGAGATATCGACCACTAGAGAGACCCTATGTTTTCTGTTACAACGGTCCACATGTCTAGCATAAGTTGGGAAAGGTTTCCCATTGGAGGTGTGCTCTGGATGATTTGGAGACTCACATGGTGCTCGTACTTGGATTGTGAGCAATGGCCAGAGGATTAGCTAGAGATGCCATATATGTTGTTATCCCGCTATCTGTTTGGGCAGACACATGTTGTGCTTGAGCGATACCTATATATGTGAGTATGTCAACAGTTTGGACAGGTTCAGGGGATGCCCCTGGGAGTTTCCCATTATGCACGGTGACGAGAGGATGTTTTAGAGTGGGGCCCCTATGTATCATATGAGGCAGCTTGTGCAGAGTATTTTTCCTTGACACCAGGTTTATGGGATTATGTTCCATATATTATAGGTGCCAGGATGACCAAGGATTATTCAAAGTTCTTCCACATGCATCCCTTTCCTAGATTTACTCATCCAGAGGAGCTAGTACCACCAGTTCATGGAGAGGGAGGGGATGATGAGGGTGGTGATGATGGTGGGCAGGGTGTTTGCAGAGGTGATGATGGTGGTGCAGAGGGTGGTTGCAGAGGTGATGGTGGTGCAGAGGGTGGTGGGGAGAGTGATGATGGTGCAGATGATAGTCATCCTTTTGATTTTGTAGTTCTGAGGCGCAGGAGTGTTACCATAGCTCAGGTGGTGCTTCCTAAGATTTGGATTGGGATACCCTCTCATCAGTAGTCGTCACAGATAGTGGATTTGCAGGATAAGGTTCAGTTATTTGAGAGTGAGATAGTGCAAGCTCAAGCATAGATTGTGTCCCTTCAGGATGAGTTAGGGCAGTGTCGAGCACAGATTGATATTTTGATGACTGATAGAGGGACAGATAAGCAGTAGATACAACAATTGCAGGCACAGATGATCATACTTACTTCAGAGAGGGATGTCTTTAGACACCAAACAGAGCAGGTTGAGGCCATTGCCGAGAGGATAAAGCAAATGACACCATCTACAGGTACAACATATTTCTTCAGAGAGATCTGACACATTTCTTAGGAGTTGTAGTTTTACAGAGGTAAATATCATGAGTTGGATCCTCCTAAGCAACGAGAGAGTTTTGTACAGTCTCCTTTTGGCAGATCTCATTCTCAGACCATTAGCATGGGTATCACACAACCATTTCCTAGAGATAGGAAAGATCCAGATGTAGGTTTGTTGGGTAGAGGAGGTACTAGTTCCAAGAGAGCAGCAACATTTGGTGGGAGTTTGACATAGCATTTTGTGATGTTCCTTGGACATTGTGTATACACCGTTTGTGAGATTGAGGATGTATTTCCCATGATATAGTGTCATGTTGGATTTTGATGTATCTCATCCTACTTTTGGATATCCTTGTACATGTGGGCATTATGACATTTTTGATGATATATGATATGCGGCGGTGATTATGATCTAAATGTTGATATGCATTTGATTTCCCTATTATGATATGCAATGTTGTGAATTTATTTAATTTATATGTGATGATAATGATTAGGCAATGTGATGAATGTATTTATGATTATGCAATAAGATGTGATGATTATGATTGTGCAATGTGATGTGATGATTATCATGTGTAATGTGATGTGATGATTATGATTATGTAATGTGATGTGATGATTATGATTATGATTATGCAATGTGATGTGATGATTATCATTATGCATTGTGATGTGATGATTATGATGTGTAATGCAAATGATTGAATGTGCATGACTTGAAATGTTCAAGGCCTTAAGCTTGAATAAGTGAGTCTGTCAACTTCTAAAAGTTGTAGGAAGACTACAGTAGATTGATCTTTTAAGCTTCATAACTCTGACATATTTCCCAACTTTCTTGGAAATCTGAAGAGACTCGCTTATTTAAGCGTAGTGGATGACATGATTTTGATGTTGGAAATGATATGCAATGTATGTCCTTTATTATTTTCTTTTGTATTTTTTGAGACAAATATTATGATGGAATGTATGAATGTAAATGATGTGAGAATTTTTTCTAAGATATGCAAATGATGATACAACTGATGTGCAACTAAATGAGAATGATGTTTTTTTGGTTAATGTCCAGTGTACTCAATCCATTAATAATAGATATGACACCATTGTGAAATTGTTTCAACATTGAAAAACCCCATAAATACACATGCAATACTAACACGAATGCAGTCTAACTTAACTATGCAAATCTCGTATTCAAAAGTTTTCATTTATATTAACCAATTTTTCATGCTCTTTATCATCATTGGGCCTTTAAAATGTTGAAAGTGAGTACAAGCATCAATGGCATAGTTTAGACCAAGATGACCTAAGTACTACTTTCATGATGTTTTAAAATTGCAAGTTAACACAAGCTTCTAAGTATAATTAAACCAAGATAACCTAAGCATTACTTGTGTAAACAAGCAAGAGTTAATCTTTTTCCTATGCAAATTCAGAATGTCATCAGTGATACTTTGTAGTGCACGTATCGCAACAACTTGCATAGTAATAATGATAAACTCACAAAAAGCAGACAAAGAAAAATCATACTCCTTCCTTGCTCCTCTAGTTCGATACATCATCGAGGACTCAAGAGATATGATATCAAAAAACAAAGTAAAACAATTTGAACTTTCGTGTTTAACATGATAAACCCTTTATTTAGAAAGATCATCATCCATTTGAAGTTTGTGTTTGTAACGTTGGTCCGATGACTGTTTTCCTGTTGGTTCAAGCTCAAAGTTTATTTTCCCCTAGTGAGTGCAATATTTTTCCCCCAGTCCAGGGTGAGACACGATCATGATGACCAAGAACTAACCTAAAGGCCTATCTTAGGAGCCTCGAGGAATAATCAACAAATTAGCCTTTCCTACGTTATACATGCAGAGATTACGTAGTTCAACTAACAACACGACCAAGATTTACAAGACAAAATATGAACATAACAGACACCTAAAATACTGGCCTAAATGTCTCGAGGGATAATCAAAGATCACCCTTGCCTACGTTCAAAGCTCAAAGATGACATAGTTTGAATGAAGACTATGGATTTGACTTTTTGAATTTTTGACCTGTTTTTGGATTTTGATATGTTTTGAATGTTTTGTGGATTTTGATATGTTTTGAATGTTTTTAGGATTTTGATATGTTTTGAATGTTTTTGGGATTTTTGATTTTCTAACCTTCAGAATGTACAAGAATCCAATCCAATGTAGGACATGCCCCCAGTGTGATACGATAAGACAAACTGATTTTTAGAATGGGCCGAGTAATGCTAGGGGATACCATGATACAAACACTAGATCAAGCTATGATGCAAACATGGAAGTATGAAAAATGCAGAGATGGAAGCATGATGGATGAATGATGCAGAGCAAGTCACATAGCCCAAGATGGATGGATGAATGATATGATATGACCGATTGAAGGAACAAGATGCCCCACAATAGAGATAATGCAACCATGGATAAATGATAGATCAAAATGAAAGATTCACTGCAAAACATGTCACACAAGCAACATATCTTTTGTCAAAAGATGATAATGGTTGATTGATTAAGATGCCTAGAATGATTGATTCCATAAGGCATGGTGATGATAAGTACTTAGGATCATTGATTTCCTCTAAGTATGATAAGATTGATGATTGTTGATGATTGATTGACAAAAGATATGAGGATTGGATAGTGTTTTATAGTTAGGCTCAAATATGATTTACATGATAAGATTCAAGGTTGCAAAGGGACATGATGACATGGATTTTGATAAACTAGGAGATATGGAATGGAAGAAAGCAAGGATAATTATAATGAATGGGATGATCAAGATCAACTAGATAAGATATAGACACAAGGACCAAGTACTTTTCCCCCATTCCTCATCAAGACCAAGGATGGGAAGAAAGGATGTATTTAGAAAGAATGATGGAATATGGATAAGGAAAATGATATGATACAAAAAATATGGATAAAGCATATAGGATAAGATATATGATGTTCAAGAAGATCCTTAACTTTGTCAAGATCAAAGGTTGAAAAGTAAGGAATGAACATAAAAGGGATAATGACCATGAATGCTAAGATGGGCGAAACTTGTCCCTAAGTGTAAAGTGCAAGAGGAATATGGAAGATAGGATATGGATGATAGGGAGATGGAAGGACTTAAGCATAAATTTTCACAACCAAATATCTCTCAAATACATGCTCTAATAAACCATGGCAATGGGAAATTGGACTCCTAAATGTTGGCAGATTTAGGGTATGATGGGATAATGGATAGGAGGTTGAAAGGTTTGTTGATGGATAGATGGAAAGGATGGCAAGATCAACACTGGCACACAACTTGAAGGGTGATGAAGTGATGGAGGAAAAATGGATTTGGAAGGTGATAGGCTTTTATATGGAAGATTGGAGGAAGCTTTTGGATTAGAAAATTTAGGTGCCGATTTAGATTTCATTGCTTCTATGAGACTTTTTGGAATCCACATGATTTTTGGCTTTGATATTTGCTTTGTGGGCCATTGTGGCCTTTGAGATTTTTCTCTTTGATTTATAGACCTTTGTGGTCTTTGAAATTTTTCTTTTTGCTTTGATGGGCCTTTGTGGCCTTTTTTTATTATTCCTTTGATTTTGGATCAAATTTTCTTTTATTTTTGCATGCCTCTTCGAGGAGACATGTTGATCTTTTGATACATGTGAATTTTGATATGGAAGATTTTGACATTTGGCACCCAAATTACTTCCAAGAGCAATATGAGAGATGGATGGAGATGAATGGTATGGAGGTATCATGGATGAGTTGTTGGTGGTAGAATTTTGAAAGAGCATCAAGGATGTGTTCCTTTGTTGTTCTTGAGGAATAGGATATGGACCTAGGATAGAATGAAGGTTTGATGGACTAGAATGAGGACCTAGGATAGATGGAAGGTTTAGTGGATTAGGATGAGGACCTAAGATAGATGGAAGGTTTGATGAACTAGGAAACTTAGGTGTATAACCAAGGCCATGGTAATATGGGTTTTCTTGAGAAAAAAGGGTTTCTAGGATACCTTTTTTTCATGAAGGCCTAATCCTTTGTCTTTGTAGTTCACACTTTGACACATTTGTTTACCAATGGGATATGTGTTGTTTGTGAAACAAGATGCGAGTCCATTTTGGGGAGGATATGATATGGATGAAAGGATAGGTGTTGGAAGTAAACCAGAGTGGATAAAGGTGGAGGATCCCAATTTGTAGGTGTGGGGTTCATGGATAGCTTGCATAGGTGTGATAGGATCTTGACATGGGGATGATGGAGTACTTTGATCTTGCTTTGGAAGAGGATCACAAGGTGTAGAAGATGAAGTATCTTGCTCTTCATTAGGTGTGGAATCATCATGTGGTGGTATGGAAGGCATATCTTGATCTTGAGAAGGATGAACATCCTCATGGAATGAAGGGATATCCTCAGCTGGAAGCATATCTTGATTATTGGGTGATAGGACATCATTAGATAGGATGGAAGAATTATCATGCTCCTGGGATGCAATGGAATTATGAAATGGTATGGATTCATTAGATGGGGTGGAAGAAGGATTTGGAAAGATACTTTTCTCTTGAGATGGAAGGGAGTCAATGTGGATGAAAAGTGAAAGGAGGGGATCATCATAGAATTCTTGAGAGATTCAGTCTTGGTCAAAGATTGGAAGAACTTGTGGAATTTTGGTATCATTGGATGAAGTGGAAAGAATTCTTTGATCTTGAGGTGCAGAGGGGTCTATGATAGCATGATTTGGACTGAGAGACTAACATGAATCATTGGATATAGAAGATATGATAGAATAAGGTGGTTGGATGGAATCATTAACTTGGGTGAAAGAATCCTAAGATTTATTTTGGCTTATGGGAGATGATGATAGATGCATGAAACGGTAAGATTGTTTAATATCATTTATGTTTGAAGACTTTGATTTGGGCTTATTGATTTTTTGCAAAAATTCAAAGAAATTGAACTTGAATGATGTAGTTGTTGGTGGAGAAGGTGTCACGTCCAGATTTATATCAGAGGAATAAGAAAAAATTTCTAGCAACACATATCCTTTTGTGGTTGTTTCCCCTTGCATATCCCAGATTTGTTATTGAATATTTTTCATTTCATAAGCTAAAGCATTCAATTTATCCTCATCTCTTTCAGCCATGATGGTTTGGATTTCACTATTTTTAGTTTCAACGTTGGGATCTTGTTAAAATGGGCATACAAGAGTTATGATTTAGACTAAGCTTTGATTTAAGTTTGGATTTCACTATTTTTAGTTTCAACGTTGGGATCTTGTTAAAATGGGCATACAAGAGTTATGATTTAGACTAAGCTTTGATTTAAGTTTGAAATAGTGCCAAGGATTACGACTAAGTCAAATAGAATGAAAAATTCTATTGATAAGACTAAGTTTGATTTGATTGTAGGACATCATTTCATGATTAAAGGGTGACAAATCCTGAAGATGAAACTAGGTTGTATAAGAAAAGATGTGATGGATATATTGATGATTTAGGCACCTTGAAATGTTTAGATCTAGGTTTAGATTGAAAAGTTCCACTTGTATAGGTCCATTTCAACACGTTTAGAATTTTAAGGTATCTAAGGAAACCTTGGACTTGGAGTTTTCATTCAAAATGGTGAGTTAAGGTACTCAAAACGTTGGAAAAATATTGGATTTTGACAATAGTACATGTATAATTCTAGGTTGTTCTTGCAAGCTCTCTTGTAAAAATTGAAGGTTAACCTTTCTCTAAAGTCATAGAGCATAGACAAAAAAAAATTATTTTTTTTTAGACTAAGAGGTTTGAGTTTTGTTTTTTGAATCTTGATCTTTCGTGAAATCATCACGTAAACCACATATTATGACTCTGTTTTGCCTAAGGAAAGGTTCAACGCTGCTGAAAGGATTGATTTTCTAAAGATGGATGGACCTAAGTTACTGACTTTTCTGCCTCAATGAATGTAGTTCTGAATCAAGATTTTCACTTTCAAAAAGTAACATTTTTATGGTGTTTTGTTTGAGTTTTGTTTTGAAGACACGTCCAACAGAATATACACTCCTAAGGTTGTGTAAGATTGTATTCTTTTAGATTCCACCTGGGTTTTACCCCAACCACACTATCTTTAGCAAATGAATTCAAAAGCTTGGCTACATGGGCTCCCCCTTACAGTGCACTCTCTTCTCAATCCAACCAAGCTTCTAGTCTCCATGAAATTCCCATGGTGAACTAATCATCTCTACTAAAAACTACGAGAATGTGGATGCCTTGGCAATGACCATTGCTACACAAAAGAATAGATAAAGGATTTTGGAAAATCTACAAGTGTTTTAATTCAGACATTTCGTTTGTAGGAAGTGACCCATGCAGCGAGAGTCCCTTTCAATCCATCTTGTCAGAGCCACCCACGTGATATGTGAACTTTCCTCAAGTATCCACATTTATATCCTGGTTGGAAGTCGCTTGGCTTTAGTGTGTTACCGGTTGGGTTATTCCCTTGGGTGATTACTTTTTCCCACAAGGTAGGCCCCCTAGGATAAAAAAAAGCAAGCAAGTATACCCATAGTTCGATCAATTTTTATTTCAGATGAATAAAGAGAGAACTCGTGCCATATACTACACTTACAATCACACATAAACAAGAATGGGTCTAGCTTTTTGGATCACCCAGTTAAGGGGTGAGCATATGCCTACCATCCATCACATACAAAAGACATGGTGTTCATTAAATCATTAATTAAGCTATGTTCCTAACTTAACCAAAAGGAAACATGATATTTGTTAACCTTTTAATTAAGCTACATTCCTATCTTAACCAAAAGGAAAATAATTGAATAACCTCCAGCCCTTGCAATATGTTAGTAGTTTATGTTTTGAGTCTTTGACAGTGAATTCTAGGAAAACCTACAAATGCACAACATAGAATGTGAGTTTCTGATTTGGTGACAAACCAAGTGAAAATGGTCTCATAACAAGTTGCAAGAGGTGCTAAAACAAGTGCAAGAGGTGCCAAAACTCTAAAAGTGGCCCAGAATGGTCCAGGATTAGAGGAAAACAGTCTTGGAACAAGTTGCAAGAGGCGCCAAAACTCTAAAAGTGGCCCAGAATGGTCCCAAAATAGGTGAAAACAGTCTTAGAACAATTTGCAAGAGGTGCCAAAACTCAAGAAAGAGGCACCAAACTAGACACAAGAGGGGCTAGAACTCCAGAAACAGCCCAAAATTGCCTCAAATAGGTGCAAAAGGCTCTCAAGTCTTCAGTTTGAACCTGCAATCACAAAATTTGTAAAAAAGTTAGCAACAAGTGAGGCAAAGGCCCCATGGTGGGCACCATTTTGTGCGTGTGTCGAATGTGAAGAGGATTCTAATGTCAACACAAACCTTAATGAGATGATTTACATTCAAATTTTGAAGCAAGTAAAACTACTCTATTCATAATCAAATCAAACCTTTCAAATACGTATCATTGTCCTCTATTTCTAGGGATTTATTAAACCATTTGGCCCTTAGATTTCTATGGGCACAAAGGTTGTTAAAATGACTACCTATAAAATGAGGTTTGATGCTTAATATGCAAGCTAAGATGATTTCTATGTGCAAATGTGTGTTGAAAGGATTAGTGGTATGCTTCTAAATGAAACGAGATGATGGTATTGATGATGAATATGATGATAAACGAAGATGATGTTGATGATAGATGAACAAGTGGAGATGAGTGAGATGATATGAAACTATAGTGAACTATCCATGATTATGCATATGATCAAATGCAAACATAAAAAAAACTACCCTAAAATGCAACTATGGTGCAATGGGGATGATAAAATGCAACTATGAAGCAATTAAGTAATCTCAAATAAGAATGCAAAGTGACACATGATATGAAAACTAATTATAAGACTCCATGAAAGCTCCAAGCTCTAATGAAAAACCTACATAATGACTTTTCTCAAATTGTGGATGATAAATGCTAAGGCAAGAGGGTGTATTTATAGGGTTTCTCAAGCATTTTGTGAGGTGGCACCTATCAACGGTCTAGATTCGAAGGAGAAATAATAGACGGTGGAGATAAAAGGAATCAGGATGTTGTCCCCTTGACCAAGGACAACATTCCATGTGTGTGGAGAGAATCCTTTGACCAATTGGAAACATGCCAAATGTATGGGATTCCCAAGTGTGTGAAACAAAGACCCATGTGCTCCAAATTTGTTGGAAGTGTGGGGGAATAAAGCCGTGTGCTTTTTCCCATTGGTAGAAGTGTATGAGGATAATTCTAATTAATAATTAGGCTTATTTATTTTCATGTGACCTTTATGAGGTGGCACACAAAAAGTTGTAGAAATGTGCTCTAATTCTTAATCAGGATTAAGGAATGTTAATTAAATAAACACGTTTAGGGTATTTTGTTTATTTAATTATTTAGAAGAATGTGATTTTGGAGAATTAAAAGAAGAGTGAACAATATAAATAAAGTAAGACCTTATTTATATGTAGTTGAAGCATTAATCAAATAATTTGTATTTAATTAATTCAATATGATGATCATTTTTAGGTGTCTACAGAAAAAATGAAGAGAGATGAACAGAATGGTGAAAGACTTAGAAGGGCCCCACACAGAATCACACTAAGCATTCAACGCTTAGTGTGTGATGTTTAAGCCCGACCAGAAAAATGTGTTGCACGAGAGGGTTTTTCTTTTAATTTCTCTGTTTGTTTTTGAACCTATCTTGAGGGTTAAACTGGTTTGTTGCAACCGAGAGGATGACTCTAGCTTCAAAAGATCTATCATCTTGTTTGGTACCATCAAATAGAAGTGGATTCTCTCAAAAGAGTGTCGGTGTAGTTCCCTTAAGTGTAAGCATAGTGCCCTTAAATTTAAAGACTGTAGCTCAGATAAAGACCTTTTTGCTAAAAGGGGAGTTCACCTGGCTTTAAAATCCTTATTCCCACACTATGGGGATAATGAACCAAGGAAAGGAGCAGTCATAATTGTGGAATCTCTCAGCGAGAGGGAATTGAGCACGTATTTGCATTCTCTAGAGGACTTGTATTCCCTAGAGGGTCGTTTATGGAGATTCATCAGGCACTCACTTGATCTATCTAACCCTAACTCTACATCTAAAACCCTATTTTTCGTCTTCTTCTTCAAACATTCATAATTAAATATTTTTTATTATTTAATTGAATTAATGCCTTTCATTTCATCATTCATGTGATTAAATAATTATTTAGTTCCTAACCAACTAACATCGTCTTTAATTAAATAAATATTTTAATTTATTTAATCTCACTAACCTAATGTCTCTCTATAATTAATTAAATTAAATTAAATTTGATTAATTATTCATGATTTTGAAAATAAATGAGTTTTCATTTTCAAAATCTAACTCTTGCAAATGGCCATAATTTTCAAAATGTGAACTCTCATAATCTTCAGTAACTTCAAAATCTTCTTCCACCCATTAATTTTTCCCCCACTCCCACTAATTTCTCCAATCAATTTACCCTAATTTTAAATTTAAAAATGAGCAACTTTCTCATTGAATTTGTCTCATTCAATCTCAACCATTTATTTTATTTTCGATCTCGTCCATCCATTTCACCATCTCTTCATCTATAAATTTAGTATTTGAGCTATTTATTTCTCTTACCACTATCTTGGAATCATTGTCATTATTATCATCTTGATCCAATCAATTGTGCACTCCAAGAATCTGAGAGCAACACTTCAAATTTCACAAAGCAAGGAAGGTCAACCAATGATGGCATAAAGGTATACTTTACTTTTTTTATTTACATTCAAATTATTTTATGCTAATTTGTGCTTCATTGTTTGGATTTAATTTTATAGAGCTTAATTATAATGGTTTGGTGGTTTTTGTGAAGGATTTAAGCTTACAACCAATTTTTTAGATCCATACAAGCATGTTCAACTTCATAATAGTTGCGAGTTTTTCTAACTAGTCATTGGTATTGCAATGATATATATATACATATTTATTATCCCATATATATTTATATATGTATATACATTTATTATTATTATATATATTTTTTAAATTATTTAATAATAATTAAATAAATATTTATTAATAATAAGAAAAACATAAATATGATGACAATATGTTTCCTGATAGTGTTTTCTTAGGCACTCTTTGAGATTTCTCAGAGGTAATTTCTAAGGAAACACTTGGATTGTTCTTAGCAGAATTTAGGCTACCTTGACAATATTCAAAACAAAATCATCAACCTTTTCAAATTTAATTAAACAAGCTTCAAAGATTTAAATTTTAATATTTATTATTTATATTAAAGAAGCAATTTATTTATTTGAAAGGAAGACTTGTTTATGTGTGTTTCTTTAGAAAATTCTTTTATTTATTATTTATTATGCTTCAACGAAAAGTAAGAAATTAATTTGTAATCATTGTCATTTTATTGCTTCAATATTGAAATTCTAGAAAGGAAAAGTTTCATTTATAGTTGATAATTATACTTGCTTAATTAATAATATCTCATTATTTAATTTATATTGCATTAATTAGAGTAATCTAATTAATTTAGCATAGTTATTAGTACTTGCCTTAGGCATAGTACTATTGTAATGACTTTGGCTTTTTTTAATTAACTAGTTATTAATAATTTAATTTTCAACCAATCAAAAACAATA
>VDFB02042868.1:0-15312 GCA_007258455.2 Sequoia sempervirens
AAAGATAGGACTTAGATTACTTTTCTTTTCCACGCATTCCAGCACTACGAGGGAGCTTCCCCTCCTAATTTGAAGAGCACTCATTACACAGTGTGCATAGCTGTCCGTACAAACCTGCACTCCAGAGGTGTTAGTTTTTACGCCAACACCTTGAAAATATTGCATTACAATATTTCCACTTATCATCTCCACAATTTACTTCTTACTAGCATCCTCATACATGACTTATTTCAAACCCACTGTTATATTCAAGCATTTGCATACATTCATTGAATTAATGAGCAAGAATAGAACAGTACATCCATTGGAAACCAATAGAGACAAATAAGATAACCATTGATTATATTATTCATAGTTTGTATAACCTATACATAAGAGAGTAACGTGTAGAAACTTTATACTATTCTGCTATACGTATTATCATTGTCATTATCAAAAACCATATACATATCGACTGACGTTATCCCTAAAACATATTACTAGAAAGTTCAGTATCCATTTTGTCTCTACGTATAGCCCCTTCAAAGAAAACTACCCACTGACCTCTCTTTGTAATCAGCCTTGAAATCCCTTATATAAGACAAGGGAGCAACAAGCATCGGGCTGAATTACACCTTCACTTTCATTTCAAAATGAATTTCACCAAAATCTGAAAATATTCCCCAATCAATTACAAGTAATCATTTGCAAGACAAAGGTAGGCGAAAAGCAAAACTCCAAAAAACCATTAGTCAGAGAAGACCCACTAGTCTTCAAAAGCGTCGCCATCACAACATCAAAAACATGCAAGTTCACACCGAACTGGGAAATGTCACCATCAACACCAAAGGCACAAATAAACAAAGACCCACATCACAACGAGGTAGCACAAATGACCAAAAACCGAGCACTAGCTTAGAAAGTGAATGGGATACTACTTTTCCTTGTCAACAACAAAGTAAGTACCCCCACTCGGTGTCCTTATTGAAAGTGGAGTAGCCATCACCACCTCATCCTCAGAATCAATCAAATTAGTCATGGCCATGAGATACTGGTGGTAACCTAAATCAGTTTCAGCTCCACTATCAAAAGAATCATCTGAGACTTCAATGGGAGAATGATGACGTCCCATATAAGCTTGGTGATACTTATTCTTTCTTGCAGCTTCCCTCTCAAGCCTATCAATTTTCTTCTCCTTACCCTTGACCAATTCCTCCGAGATAATTTGGCTTCTCAGATGAGAAGCATGCTTGAGAACAACCCGTGCAGACTTCTTGAGAGCTCTTGTTTTCTTCTTTGGAGTCACAAGGATTTCAGACATATCTTGCTCACTCTAGGGAGAATCACCTTGAGACTCAAGAGGGTTGAGTCTCCTGGACCTTCAAACCAGGCTAACAGACACACTTACCTTACCCATTTCTTGACTAAACAACTTATCAAATTTCCTTAGGACAAAGACACCACCCAACTTAGAAATAACGAGCTTGAATTCTACAACTACTTCAAAAAACTTCACACACTTACTCCCAGACTCTTAATTCTCACAAACAATCAAATGGTGAGAATAACAAGCAAGTGATCTTCATTAAATAGAGCAACTAGAGAGTGTCTGCATTAATTTTCCAAGAAAGCTTGTGTGAGAGCGCAGACAATCAATTACCCTGATTTTGAACCTTGACCATCAATCATACCTTGAAGTGAATCAACGGATAATCAATCAGGATGATTAATTATGACAAAATTAAATGCATGTACTTGATGCTTCTCCACAATTAGAAAACTCAAGTGAGATAAACATTCACTTAGCTTGCATATTAACCACGTGCTTAGCGTTTAACCAAACCTGTCGTGACACATTTACCCGCTTGCCTGTGGGAATTAATTTACTTGCAATTCATCATAGTAAGATAGCGGGGAGCGATCATGATTTAACTTCAAAATATCAGCCCGTACTCTACCTTATTTCAATTTCACATTCCCATGTGTACCAGCACCTGACAAATTTGAAGGCTATAAAAATATTTCCCAAATTTCATATGTGTGCCCAAGAATCAGTTCTAATTTAGTGTCGTTTTTATCTTAGAACAGTCTTGGCCAATATTTTAGTAGCACCTTATCTCCATTGGAATCCATCTGAGCCTTTGAAATGTTCCATGTGGCATTTGCCCGCTTGCCCGCTAAAAAACATGGGACACAAGTGGGCCCTTCACGGGATGGTGGGGAGTGGTCAGGATCGACCCACATCACCCGTATCGACCGTCAATCTCTATTCTCCAGAAACACAGGCCACCCTACAATTTGGTGGGTCCCTCCATGTAGTGACAGATGTCGCTTTTCCCACTAGCCCATGTGATTATCCCTCCTTAATACACAAGACTGACGAGTGCGCGGGGAACGATCTTGATGAGTACACGTGTCGCTACACTAGTTGTTTGATCCTTACAAAGCTCCGCCTGCTGATCCCTCAAAATGAAATGGTCCCACCACCAGACATGACACACGGCCATTGCCCGCTAGCCCATGAGTTTAAAATAATATGAAATAAAACAACACAGGCATGCGAAGAGTGCCCCAGATGTAGCCATGTTGCTTAATGACAGTCGTTAATCTTCTTTTAATGGCGCCAGCTATTTTTACCAAGGAGAATGGGCCCGCCAATGCACAAGACACGTGATTAACACTCGACAGCTCGTGCAAATAAAATAATAAGGAATAAAAATGCTCGGATGCACGGGGAACGATGTTGATCAGCCCTTGATGATCGAATGGCCAGCGTAAAATCTAATTTTGCGCATGCTGCAAAAGTTAATTTTAAAAGGGGGCCACTACTAAGCCGATGGGAACTTGACCCTTAGGGACAAAGGCTTAAGATTTAAGTCATGAAAATCAAGCCCAACCATAGGAAAATTTGAATGCTGAAAAGGCTTTTGGTGACCAACAAACCTAAACCCAAGGGGCTGGTGAAAATAACGATCTTAATGGCATAAGAGGCAACTTGAATGACCGGATACTGGGAGCATTAGGTCAGTGCAAAATTAGAACAGCCAAAGGTCTTTTAGGCTCGTAGGTTAGTTGTGAAAGGTTTTGGCAACATAAACCCTAAAACAGTGATGAGGAACACAACCCTAAGCAAAAAACAAGGTTCCAAGCCAAATATGCAAACTTTTAAGCTGGAATCCAGAATATTTTTTTTTGAGGGGTTCCATCAAATTGCCTATTGAATTTGCTTGAGAGATCACTAAGTCTCTAAACACTAATATTTGCAACACTAACACACCACTTAGTCACTACAATGACTTTATTACAAAGGTAAGCCTCATATTCTAATAATTATTTCAAGCACTTAAGCAAATAATTAGTACATTGATTTCATATCATTTATTCTTTAATAAATTGCAATATAAAGAATTAGTGGGTTGCTTTTCTTTCAAAATTGGAGCTTTCAATGTAAAAAATGGATCATAAGTCATGGAGGGTCTTTTCATATGCTGCATCACCCCTTCATAATGCAAGCACATTGTTATCAATTACAAAACAACAACAAACATTCATCTCAAGGTAGACATCAATTTTTTAGCCCAAATTCATCTTATTCTCAAGTCCAACCCATTCGACCATGCACCTCTTTTCTTTCTCATGGTCTGAGAATTGTGGACCTCAGTTTGCATAGTATGTTAAATCTTATGCAGTTAAGTTTTGTACTGATTTCATTGATACTCTCTATATGACTTTTTGAAGGTCAATATTGATTTATTGGTTACTAACTTATTACTAATTAGTGAGGGAAAATTGTAGGATCTATTAAGAAAACAGCATATGAGACAAGACTTTTATGCATTTTTTCGTGACATCCACTACTTTTCTGGCTCATGGCACACTTTATTGCTAAAAAATACACATACAGGTAATGGGAGAACTTGGACTAAAGATGCCAAAAAGTAGACATTATGTCATTTTTCCTTTATGTTTCCCCACTCTAGGTTGACCCACCCCTCTTTTTTGTTTGCCAGAATTACCTTTCAACTTTTGTTTTGCTTATAGCTATCTTTTAGTTTGTAGCTTCTTTTTGGCTCCCTTTTGCTATTGTCTCTAGTTGTATTTCCAAGTCCCATTGATGTATTTTGGACACTGGTGGACATTAACATAATTTCTTTCTCTGTCTGTAAGGCTTGTGGTTCTCTATTTTAAGGTAGTATTTGTATACAAAAATGTTATGAATTGAAATTTCAAATAATTCCTATAAGTATTTAGTACGGATATCTTTGAAACAAGCTCTTTATTTGTGTTGTCACACATGGACAGGATAAAACTGGAGGAAAAATCATTCACCGGGCTGGAGGAGTTGTATATCTTTTCCGTGGAAGGAACTATAACCATAAAACCCGTCCAAGGCTTCCCTTGATGCTTTGGAAACCTGCAGCACCTGTCTATCCAAAGCTAATCGAACGAGCTCCTGCAGGGTTGACAGAAAAGGAAGCAGATGAAATGCGAAGAAAAGGACAGTATCTACTATCTATTTGTAAATTAGGTATACCTTATGTGTATTTAATCTAAAGCATGCTTTTCTTGGCTTTGTTCTATTTGTGATAGGGATATTGGGGTTTTGGTGTAATTGGAGTAAGGGAGTCATCTTGATGACACAACAGTCTCTTGGTAATTTGACAAAAACAGAGTTTTTGAATGCTATCAAAATCCATGAAACAGGCAAGGTTGTTTTAGCTAATTTTGTTCCAAGTAGTGATTCATCTGAGTGCCAAGATAAAATTTTTGGTGTTGCTGAATTTATTAAGTGATATAAGGAAAATTTTCGAATCAAGGAAAATGCAAGGCATGGTCTATTCATATTGTGAACTGTACTTAGAGCAAGGAAGCATTGATGGGTAATCGAGAACTTTCCGGTCTTAACTATGTGCTTCTGTTTCAAACCAAGATCTAATAAATCATTTCTAATAGAAGACAAGTACCAAAATGACTATGAAAAGAGGGGGTTGTTGATGTGATTTTTGTGACCTCACCAACCAGGTAGAACAAAGTTTCCAAATGGATACCCTATTCTCTCTTGAACAAAGTATTCGGCGTGCTAAGATTGCGAGGGAGATCACACCTTCAACTCCAAGGTTCTTTAAATGCGAATAGGCTAAGTTTGGTTGATGTGTATATGCTGTGTACTCACGAGGGGACTTACGTAGTTGTTCAAAATGAGTGTAGTAACGACCAATTTGTGCTTTTGAAGGGGATTTTGCACGAATGATTTGGATTTAGCGTACAAGTTTCCTAAAACTAACCAAGATTATGCGGAATTGAATGGTTGCAGAGATTTCTAAAATCTAACTTCTAATCTAAATGCAAATGGGTGTTATGCTCAACCTAAATGAATTTCGACAAACATTGTTTAGCCTCCTGTTGGACAGCATCAACAAAGTAAGTGCAATCTTCAAAGGATGAAAATGATGTTCAAATCAGGATTCAATAGTGCAACTACCATCACAACAATGCATAACTACCTATAAACCTTGATCGAAGTTAAGTACAAAAAGTCCAGTTGACCACACAAGACGTGCTTACCATCAGTAAGAACGCTAGTGGTATGGATAAAAGAAATTCACTTATATCAAGCATAAACATCCATGTCTAACTACAAGCATGAAATTAAGTTCCTAATTGAAGTCAAAGGAATAAGAAACCTCACGAACTATTCCAAATAAAGTTGAAATTCACCATCAATGAAAAGCTTTATTAAGAATAGCCTTTGTAATCTCTTACAAAATTCTCAAAGGGAGAATTCCCTTCTTCAACGATGCAGAGTATTTGTATCTCTCGTGAATGGTCCATTGCAGCCAGTTATCGTTGGTCAGTTCTATTGGTGTGCCGCTGGCAGCTACAGAGATTTCGTCCGTGACCCGGTTCGGCACGCTTAGCTTTATAACCGACGCGTGCGTATGAATGCGCCAACCTTTACCTCTTTAGCCGGTGATGGGTGAGATTACGTTTTGATACTCCAAGATGGCGACCATTTGTTCATGCTTCTCGCAAGATTTTCCCCAAGTCTCGATGGAATCCTGCGTGCTCTGAATGATTGTTGAAAACGTAGAGATGTTTTCAAAATCCAGCTGGGAAAATGTCCTCATCTCTGAAAAGAATGGCTGCAATCTTGCCCTTAGTCCTTCTGCATCTACCTCCTCATTAGCGAGCCTTCTTGCGAATACTGACTCCAAAGTGTTGAGAATACTCTCACGAATATTCCTCATAGCCTTTCTGATCCTGGAGGACTCCATTGCCGCCGTGTCAAAGAAACTCTTCCCTGTGAATGCTGCTGAATGCCATCCACGGAAATCATATCTATCACCCGCCTGAATTACCCCTTCATTCACCAGAGTTTGCGTGGGAACACGCATCAAAACAGCAAGACGTGGGATAGTATTGTCTTGAAAGATGTGGGTATCTCCCCAGGCCTGCTCAACATCATCCAAACGTGAAAGAATACCGGAAGCATTTTGGAATGCTGAGACGAGATCCGCCATGAACTTTTCTGCCTCAGCACGGACACCATTCACCCACTTATCGCCTTCTCGTACAGCCCTCTTCACCTCTTCCAAGCCGCTGATCGGCTCACGTGGCACCTCTGGTGGAAGCTCCGCTGCTGGATTTCCTTGAGCAACAGGATGTGCGAGATTTTGCACATACTCAACCAACGCTCTGTGCTCTTTCTTCAACCTTTTATACTTTCCTTCTTTCCTTACCAGCCTATCCTTTAATGCCTGAAACGAACTTTCAGCTTCTTCCACCACCTGCGCTCCTGAAGGGCGTCCCAACTCAACTGTGGTGATTGTGTACTTCTCCAGCATTGCATCACTCAAATCGTGATCTTCTCTTGGGGCAGCGATGTGAAGGCTACGGGAACCTGCCTCATTGGTTTCTATCCTAGTGTACTTTCTTGCCCTCTTCCGCTTTGGCGACTTGCTTGTTCTATTCAAGAGTTCTTCCATTTCAATTGCTAGGTTGGCGTCATCATCCTGGTCCCTTCGGATAGCCTGTGAAAGCCAATTTCGTTGAATATCATAGATGATCAAGGGCTGCTCCTCAGTGGCTTCCACTTCTCGAACTTCTTCCCGAGCAGTATTTGTTGGACGCTCAATTATCTCGACCTCTTGATCACTTCCCTCATGTGTCCCAGCATCTTCCTCTCCGAAGGAAAAGTCGAAGTGGGTGTCCATATCTGTGTCTTCCCCTTCATCTAGCTTACTGGCAGCTTCAGGATCATTCACACTTTGAGTATCTACCTCCTTGGGCATTGGCTGGTTAATTTCTCCATCCTCCAGCTCTTCATTTCTTTTAGCTCTCTGACTAGCAAATAATGACACTTCACGCACACTGGAAGCATGAGACACCAATTGAGTTGAGGACGTGTCTTCCGATCCCTGAGGCTCTGGCTGAACGGGCTCCCTTCTTTTTGGTTCTGGACCTCGTGTGAGTTGCTTCTTCCTCTTGGCTACCACCGGCGGTCTTCTATCACCCATGAGGTCATACGTGAGGGCGACTGACCTTCTTCTTAACCTGTTAACACGCTCATCCACCCAAGCCCTCGTGAATGTCATGACTGGGATAGACAAAGTGTCTAGATCTGCAATCTCTGGTTCGGCCCAATCTATTGGTGGCATCGGAGCGTTCTTTACCGTTTCATAATCTGGATGGGTGACCCTAGTATCCTCCTCAAGTTGATCCGGCACCTTAATCACCTCACACTCCCTGATTAGCTTTAGAGGCAGCCTTGAAAACATCCTCTTCCTGATTTCGTCCTCGCCTGCAGCATTTGCCCAAAAGTCCTCCAGGTGAGCCTTGTGTTTGTATTCTTCTCCTTGTACCGTTCCTATCATTCCCTTGGGGTCAAAATTCTGTCGGCTCGTGTGAAGAGTCAGCTTGTAGAACTTTAGCTCACCCTCGGCCTCCTTGGCTGCTTGTAAAGTCGGGCATTCCTCGAGTGAATTTCCCAACACAATGGGAAAATGAAGACCTCCCTTCTTCTTTCGCCTTATAATTTTGTCATAGGCCACCAATTGCCTAGACAACTCGAGTAGGATCATTCTGTTAGTGGGGTACCTAGGCAGTTTGTACACATATGAATCATACCCCGACAGCCTCAAATAGGTAAATTTTGGGAATTGGATGAACCAACACCCATATTCTTCGACCAGCGCCTGAGCCTCCTCGGATAACCTCTGCTGTAGCCTTTGCTGAAGTGTTCTCGTGATGTACATAGTAAAGGCATCATTCACTCTTTGAAAGTCACCAGTGTGAGTAAGATGCAACTGTCTGCACGACTGGTGGATCTTAAATTGATTGTAGCCGCAGCCAATCGGCTCCTGGTACGCCAATCCTCTGTACTTGGTCATTCGAGCTAACATGTAAATGACGTATGAGCTCATATAAAACGTTTTTGTTCTTCTGAGACTCCGGAACTGCTCATCGATGTTATCACTTATCATCTTCGCCCAGTTCACTTGCTCATCCCCTTCGAGCACCACACTGATGTAAAAGAACATCCATGGCTCGAATATGAAAGATTGCGGGCTACCATTGACTCTGCTGAGCAACATAATGATGTCGCAATATTCTTGCTTCAGCTCCTCTGAGATTATTTGTTTTGGTAGCCTGGCAGCAGGTGGCTTTGGCTTGCGCATCCATGAGGTGTTTATTCTTTTCATACACTTCTCAAAGGTTGTGGCGTACATCTTATCTGCCTTGGCCTTGGACTTATACAACATGTTGTCCGTGGCGAGAATTCCAAACGCCTCGCCGATTGCATCTGGAGCAAAATTAGCTATGATCAAACCATCCGGAGAGGTGATAGTCCGATCCTCAGAATTGTAGCAGTTGGCGCACTCCATGATCAACTCGGGACAACGGACCGCCGGTTGGAAGCCTGCTGCATTATACAACCCGCTCTTCACAATATTTCGTGATGCATCTGTTGGAAGGTTGCCACCCTGCCCATACATTCTGTGTATGAATGCTTCGAGGTTGAATGGCCCGAGATTGGTGTCCGTCAGATTCCCATGCTTTGAGATGATCTTTGATTCCGGGATGAAAGACTTCTTTAGACTCTTGATTTTCGCCTGCCTGGAGGCGTTCTCCTTAACAGCTTCATTGTTTGCAGCCTTAGTTCCAGCCTTGCTAGTTCCAGCAGCGTCAGCCATCTACAAAATAAAAAGCGAATATTACTCCATCAACTTTTAAAACAACCATCACGTGAGGCGGCTGGCGGTTGGAGTTGGCTGCAAAAATAAATACAAGTTAGTAGCGTTAGCAGCCAACTTTGACTTCTCAAGAATTAAAACTTCAACCTCCAGCAACTCGCAGCCAAAAGAAATAACTAACTTCTCACAAGAAATTAACTCTATCAATTTCAACTTCGAAAAAGCGTGTTGAGTCTCAGTAATTTTTAAAATCAGCAATTTCGAATTAAAATCAGCAAGCCTTCGAATTAAATTACCAAGTTTGAAAACAACTCTTCGACAGTTATACATCAGCAACTTCGAAGAAAATAAATCCAAGAGTTTTTAAACGAGCAAGTTAAAATTCGCAAGCTTCAACAATTAAAAATCAACTTTTCGGAAGTTATAAATCAGCAACTTCGAAAAGCAATCGAAAATCAGCACTTTGAAAATTATAAAACAACAATTTCGAAGGCTTTACAATTTAAATCCAATTCGATTCGAACACTCGGCAATTTCAGAAAATCTAAAGTTCAAACAACTTCGAAAAATCAAAGCTCAAGCAACTTCGCATTCAAACAATCTCAGCATTTTAACTCTCAGCATAAATAAACGATTTCAGCATTTCAACTTTTAACTTCAAAGCATTTTCGACTTTCAGCAAAATAAAAAGTTTCAGCAACTTCGAATACATACCTCAACAACGTGAAGAAATAAAAATGCTAAACCCTTTTACTTCGAAGCACTTCGCAACTTGCAACTTCGAATCTCAGCAACTTCAAGAAACCAACTTTCAGCACTTTCAATCTCAAAAATCGAACTTTCAGCAACTTCTCGAATTAAATCTCACAACTCAACTTGCCAGCATAAATTTCAACTTCGAATCTTGTGAGATGAGAATGAAAATCCTCGGAGTTTTATAGCAAAAGGCTGGCGCTAATTTTAGCAGATGCCTTTTATTCCCTTCATAATGACTGACGCGTTTGCTAAATTTAAAAGGGAATATTCCAGTCGTCAGGCAGTTGTTATGACAATTTGCTATTCGGGGAGATTCTTTCCTCGATTTAAATTTAAAATTCCCTCCCGACTGCCAGTTACCTCCAGTGATTTCGAGAAAATCATTTTTTTACATCGATTTGAAGTTATCCCGACTGCATTTTAAAATGGCACTTTTAATTAATTAAAATTTTAATTTAATTGCCAGTTTAATTTATTTTTTAACGCATTTAAAAAACAAATTCGATATCGATTGTCAAAACTATCTAGGCATAATTTTATTTTCCGTCCGTAATTAACTTCCAAAACAAATTCCCCTTGCTAAATCGTCCGAAATTTTAAAATTGCATGGGTCAAAATCGAAGGGGGAATTTAATATTAGATTTAGGAAAATAATTAAATTAATTAATTAAATTAATTTCTCCGTCTTGCTAAGAGAAATTTTAATTTCCTCCAAATGCCTTTCAATTTAATCGTGCTGAGGGAAAATTTCGAGTGCCTTCAAAGTCCGAAATTTAAAATTTAATCTCCATTTAATCTCCTTTCAAACGCCTTTTAATTTATTTCCTTGTTTTTATACCCATGTTTTAATTTTGAAATTAAACCTTTAATTTATTTTTGAAAATTTAAACGTTTTGATTTTACTCCTCCCAGTCTAGGCGTGGTTGAAGGTATTTTTCATTTCCTTCACAATCCCAGGCGCATATCATTGTTCATGCTTTGAATTTCAAAAATTTCGATGTCTTCATATTGGGCGACTCAGGCAAATTTTGTTCAATACCAATGGCGCACTTGGCCCTTCTAACCTTCAACTTTGTTATAGGCGTATTCCAGAGGGTCAACACTTAGTTTCTTGTTTAGGCGCAAATGACCTATCTAGTTTTCATTCTTGGCTTGGGCGCACATGAGGGGTCTCAACTTTCAATTTTCAATACTTAGAGACCTTTCAAGTATCTTCTCCTCTCTTTAGGCGCATATTAGATGATGAGCTTTCAATTTATGCTTTGGGGCGCATATGAGAGGTGGAGCTTCCAGCTTCAACATTGAGCGCATATGACATGGTCTCCTTCCAGTTTCAAGGGCACGTATTAGATGATGAGCTTTCAGTTTCAACTCAGGCGCATATGAGAGGGGGAGTTTCCAGGCGCATATGGAGGTCTACACTTTCAGTTTTGATACTTAGCAACTTTCAATTCCCCACGCATTTTCCAGATTTATTACCAAGGGCGCACTTGAGGGGGCGTACTTCCAGTTTTGAAGTGAGGCACATTCTACACAAGGTGCTTTCAGCTTTGAGAAGGGGGCGCATTTGGGACCTCTGACTTCCAGCTCTTAACTTAGTTGTTTTTTTTTTCTTTGCTTCCTTGGGCTGAGCGCATATCATCCAACCAGCTTTCATTTTCAACATTTAAACCTTTATCAACGTCCTCCTTCTCCAACCAAGGCGCATTTCATACTATCAACTTTCGATTTCCAAAACTCCAGGGGGCGCATATGAGGGGTGCAACGTTCATCTTTGCCATGGGCGCATTTTAGCCATCAAGCTTTCAGTTTGACCATTGGCGCATATGAGAGGTGGAGGTTTCAATTTAGGCTTAGGCGCATACAGCAAGGGATGACTTTCAGCTTGGGGCGCGTTTTATACCCCCAACTTTCAATCTCAAAACTCCAAGGGGCGCATATGATATAAGCAACTATCACTTTAAACACTTAAACTTTTTTTCCAAAACTCACTTCCCAGGCATAGGCGCATATCACAAGGGTAGCATCCACTTTCAAGAGGGGGCGCATTTGGATGCTGGAGCTTTCACTTTTGTCCCAGGCGCAAAACACCTATCAAGCTCTCACTTTTTGACTAGGCGCATATAAGAGGTGGAGGTTTCAATTTCAACTTAGAGCGCATTTTATATGATCAACATTCACTTTCAAAACCTCAAGGGCGCATATGACCCATCCGACTTTCATTTTTAATGCCAGGCGCATTTAGACTATGGAGGTTTTAATTTTGGCCTAGGCGCATATTGATCATGGTGCTTTCATTTCCAACACTTAGTCAAATTTTTGCAATTTCCCAGGTAGAGGCGCAAATCACATGGTTAACTTTCAATTTATGCCTTAGTGAAATTCTCAACTTCTCTAAAGAGGGGCGCATATGGCTAGGTCTACGTTCAATTTGACCACCTCGAAGCATTTGCACCTTCAACTTTTAGTTTGCTTTGGTACAAATGAGAGGAGTTCATTTTCGGTTTCAACATAGAAATTTCCATCATTCAACGAAATCTCCTTGAAACAAATCACCCTCAAAGGGTTTCATTTTAGCATAGAGCATTTTGCCTACCAAGCATCCATTTTCAACATTAGCATTTGGATGGGTCTCGGAGTCTAATTTAAGCGCCTTAGAAAATTTTTCATTTTATCACCTTCATTGACCCAGGCGCATTTAGCACATGGTATTTCCAATTTAAAACACTTAGAAAAATTTTCAACTGCTCCACATTACCTTGGGCGCATTTAAGGGGTCAAGCATCAAGTTAGGGGCGCATTTGAGTTTCTCAACTTTCACCTAGGGCGCATTTGGGACCATCAACTTCCAGTTTGTGCCTAGGCGCATTTGGCATGGTCAACTTTCAGTTTTGGCTTTGGGCGCACTTTGACCTTGCAACGTCAAGTTTTCCAGACTTAGTCATTTTTTTCAGTCTCTGTTCTGCCTTGAAAGCGAGTTTCACTACCGGACTCAAAATTTTATCCATTTTAGCAAATTTTACGCCTGCTGTTGATTTTCCGTGGTCAACCCTAATTTGCCCTGACTTTCTATTTTTAGAAAGTTCTTTGAATTTTGTGCCGTTGACTGGATCCTGACTCCGGAAAGCCTGATTTTCACCTTGCTCTGAATTTTGACTGACCTGGTGCTGCCAGTGCCCGATGCCTGTTTGTACTTACTATTTTTAGCAACCTGCTAAAAATAGAAACTGTTCAGAAAGTCTTGAAATTTTGCGTGTTGAATGCCCGAAACATGGTGATTCTTGTTGGATCTCTTACTGGCGTGAATGTTGGGTTCATACATGATTTTTAGAAACCCTAATTGACACGCTAAAATAGCAATTGTCTAATTCTTCACTCTCTGTAATTCTGTTTATTTCGAAATTTGCGCCACGGATTACTTGTCACATGCTTGACCTGTGCTCGCTGAGATCTGGTGCCAACCTGCCAATTATAACCGCTGCTGAAGTGACTTACTATTTATAGTAAGTGCCCGTTTCTGAGGCTTCCTTTGCTCCGTTTGCTTTGAAATTCGGACAGTGTGCCCGTCGTTGGTGAACTTGCCCGTGTATGCTGACGCCGAGATCAACTTTCTATTTATAGCCCTTGTCCAAAATGCCCTACTAAAAATAGCAGGTTCTCCGATTGCCTTCAAATTTTGCCAGCAGCTTCTCGGAAGGATGTCAATCATGATGGATACCTCAGTTTTGAACGTTTTGACCTCTGACTCCTCATTTTTAGTGCTGAAGCTCGAAACCCTAATTTTGTGCATGTTGCTCAGATGAGCTCCGTTTGACCTCGTTTCAGTTGTATGATGATCAGCTTGCATTTCTGAGGTGTTGAGTAGCTGCCCAAGTGACACCTGCTAAAAATAGAAAGCGGCCGGAAAAGTGATTGACCGGCTGCCGGATGATCTTGCATGTCATACTGCCCGAAAAATCTTGAAAAACCCAGAAAAATCTCCAACATGCAAGCACTGGCTAAAAATAGTAAGTTTACGAAAAGTGGTCAGCTCCATTTGCATGTTACACTGTCGCGAAGCTCTTGGAAAACCCAGAAAGAAAATACCGACATGCGCCGAAAATGTTTGCATGCAAACCCTAATTTTGGCCTCCGAAGGCCAAATGCTGAAAGTTGTCATCCTGCTTTGCATGTCATATCGTCGCGAAGGTCTCGAAAAACCCAGAAGGAATCTTCGGACATGCATCAGAAAATATAACATTAAGACCTTGAAATCTGCTCTGGAAGCTGTACTGCTAAAAATAGCAGGTTGTCTGGTTTTGCTCAAAATTTGTCAAAAGTGAACTTGAAGTGCCCGGAATGCAATGAAGTTACCAAAATGCGAAAATCCTAAGAAAATCAACCCTAAACTGACACTTACTAAAAATAGAAAGATGGCAGAATTTAGTGAAAATTTAGGGGTTACTTGCTGAAAACATGGTATTAACATTGCTAGGCTCAAAAGCTAAATAATCAACTCAATTGGATCTCAACGTGACCTAAAAGATGTGAAACCCTAATTTTAGACTTGGTCGAATCTTGGATTCAAAACTTCGGCGGGGCGTCCCAGGCGGATATAGCGAGAAACGGGAAGCAAAGCGAGAGAGAAAGACAAAACAAAGCCAAAAGACGGAAACGGAGCAAGAAAATTTAGGGGTCCCCATTTGGTCGTGATGTGTCGAAAAAGGTCACAGCGGTAATTGTACTTCCTTCAATGCATTGGAATTTGAATTTTATTTAGTGAATCACATAATTTAATATGGTTGATTTATGTTTTTTAATTTATTGAATAATTGGTTTTGCTTATTTTTTCAGGTGACACCGTCTTCATTAAGTCCATTGATGCTTATGCCCAAATAAAAAATGCCACATACCTGTGTGAGGCTATAGAGGAGGTGATAGCTGATGTGGGGGAAGAGAATGTAGTGCAAGTGGTGACAGACAATACAGCAAATTATGTTGCTGCTGGTAGATTATTGATAGAGAGGCACCCTACTATATTTTGGACTCCATGTGCCGCCCATTGCATTGACCTCATGTTGGAGGATCTTGGGAAGCTCCCATGGATCAAAACATGTGTGGAAGCAGCAAAAAACATATGCAAATTTGTATACAACCACACATGGGTGCTTAACCTTATGAGGCAATACACGGGGTTGAGGGAGTTGTCTCGTCCTAGCATCACCAAGTTTGCAACAAATTTTATCACGATGCAATCCTTGATTCAGTCAAGGGCAGCCTTAAGGCGCATGTTTACTAGTGAGGAGTGGTCTTCCTCATCCTTTTCTACAAGCACTGCAGGGATTGCTATGGCTGATTGCATTTTTGATGAGCAAGGGTTTTGGACACCAATGGACAAGATTGT